>WNGS01000927.1:44046-55026 GCA_020271785.1 Procambarus virginalis | reverse complement strand
GGATTTTCACTACAAACAGTGCAATTTCCTCTAGATTTCAAACAGTCATATTTCAGACGTAGAAAATCAAATCACGCAATTATCGAACTCTAGCTCCTGTCCTCAGCCTTAGTTTATCCTCGTAACTTCTATAATAACAGACAAATTTCCCAAAAATTTCTACCCCTCTGTATTTCAAACGTAGTACAATACGACAATTAGTTCCGAGCTCCAGCTCCTGTTCCCCACCTTAGTTCATTGTATAACTTCTTTAGTAACAGACCAATTTCCCTAAAATTTATAACTGCTTATTTCAGATATAGTAAAATTGATTCGAACAATTACCGGACTCTAGCTCTTATCCTTTGTCCAAGTTCGCTCCTGTAAATTCACTACTGTCAGTCGAAATCCCCAGAGATTAAAAACCCCAAGTACATTTTCAGACCCTGTAAAATCAGTCAAAAAAACAAAATACCGAGCTCCAACTCACGTTCTCCGCCTTACTTCAATGTTCATCAAAATTATTTCAGATCAGGCCTTCTCTGTCCATCAAAGTAAACAACATGTCCAATACCCTTTGTTTACCCAAGTAAGCAATAATCACAAGGTCAAAAGTCACACCGTGACTTTTGGTCACGGTGTCATCAAAGTTGTTCTCTAAGATATCTTCTTTCACCAAAGGTATTACCAGAGTCATCAAAGTTATTCTCAGAGTCATCAAGGTAATCTCTAACTCACCTTCGTTCATCAAAGTTATTATCTAAGACATCAATGTTGTTCTGTAAGACATAAAAATTTATTCTTTATGTCATCAAAAGTTATTCTCTGAGCTATCAAAAAATACCACTCATTTCTAAAAAGTCATTCTCAAAGTCATCAAAGATATTCTCAGAGTCATCAAAGGTAATCTCTAACTCACCTTCGTTCATCAGTGTTGTTCTCTAAGACACATTCGTTCATCAAAGAAACTCTCCTTCATCCATCAAGTTATTCTCAAAGACATCACTGTTGTTCTCTAAGACATCTTCAGTCATAAAATTTCTCTTCAAAAATATAACTAGTTCAGGGGGCAATAGGTTGGTTTTGGAAAAGTTGTTGAATGTCAACCAATATTTTTGACTAGTTGTATATGAAAAGGGCTGCAATTGTCCCAAGTTTCAGTACTGCAGCGTAAATAGAAAGGGAGATTTTTTTTATTGTTTAAAGACTTTTACACATTTTCAAGTCTGAATAAATAAACACACATTTCAGATATAATTATTCTATGACATTTTTTTGACACATTAGCATATAATAAAGGATATGTGATAGATAATTTCCAAAACATCTTTAGTTTTCCTAATACAAATTTTCAAAGTTTCCTCCAAAAAATATGCAAACATATCATGTTTATTTATTATAAAATCAATAAATGAACTTAGAGAAAAAAGCTATCAACAACATTTAGAGACATGCACTCTACATATACTGTGTAAGTTTCATGTAAATTGAATAAAAAATGAAAAAGTTATTTGAAAGTTTATGTTAATTGAAAAAAAAACAAGCAAATAATAAAGTCTAAGGTTCTAAAATCAGTGGCTGAGGTTGACATCAACCACTTTTCTCCAAAATTGGCACCCTTGCAGATAGGCTTACGTGCAGTCAGGTGTATAAGTTTCATGCAAATCGTACAATAAAAAAATAAATAAATAAATAAAAAAAATATTATTTAATATATGCTATTGTGATAGGAAAGAGTCATAGATATGATTTCAGTTGATACTTTTGTTTGGTAATCGTTTTTGACCAGTTTGGTATAAATTTGACACTTGAATCAAGTATTTTTATTATCCCTTCCTTTTATTGCTCGATGCTGAAACTTGGACCAGATGAAACACTTTTATATACAACTTGTCAAAAAAGTTTGATTGAAATCGAACGAGTTTTCATTTATTGCATATTTGGGCAAATTGGAACCTAATGCCCCATTCAGCTTTTCATATCAAACCTGCACTTCTGTTAAAATATATTTTCTTAGTCACTTTACCTTAAAACTGTTCTCTGAACAACACTGCATAAACCTACCTAACCTATCCTCCCCACCTAATGTTACTTACGTAACATAACGTTCGTAAACCTAACCTAGCTTACATAACCTAACCTAACTTAATCTAACCTAACTTACCTAACCTACCTATCCTAACTTAACTAACCTAACCTAACTTACATAACCTAGCCTAACTTACCTAACCTGACTTACCTAACTTACCATCCTAACTTACCTATACTAATTTAACCTAACCAACTTAGCTAACCTAACTTAACTTGAATAACCTAACCTAACTTAACCTAACCTAACCTATCCTAACTTACCTTACCTAACCTAACCTAACTTATCTTACCTATCCTAACTTACCTTACCTAACCTATCCTACCCTAACCTTACCTTTCCTAACCTAACTTACCTAACCTAACTTAACTAACCTAACCTAACTTGCATAACCTATCCTAACCTAACTTAACCTAACCTAACTTACCTAACTTAACGTAACATAACCTAACGTAACCTAACCTAACTTGAACTAACTTAACCTAGCCTAACCTAACCTAACCTAAGGGAGCCGGTCGGCCGAGCGGACAGCACGCTGGACTTGTGATCCTGTGGTCCTGGGTTCGATCCCAGGCGCCGGCGAGAAACAATGGGCAGAGTTTCTTTCACCCAATGCTCCTGTTACCTAGCAGTAAAATAGGTACCTGGGTGTTAGTCAGCTGTCACGGGCTGCTTCCTGGGGGTGGAGGCCTGGTCGAGGACCGGGCCGCGGGGACACTAAAAAAAGCCCCGAAATCATCTCAAGATAGCCTCAAGATAACCTATCCTAAGTGGGATGGTGGGTTTGGGTAAAAATATACAAAGAGGAGAAATAAAAATTACATCTGATAGGTTAGGATAAGGATAAATATTCAACAAATACGTCAAAACACAATAAACAAATAAAATATATCTGAAAGCTTAGGTTAAAGGACAAAGAATAAGAATAAAGCATACCAAACATAATAACTAAACTATGATCAAAGAAGTTAGGTTCAAGGGGGGAAGAATAAGACAATTATTAAAGACATAATAAATACAACTTATGGAGAACTTGATAAACTTTAACAAATAACCCTAGAAATGCAAAAATTACCATTTGAGAAATTAACCCTTGAAACGAGTAAATGCCCATATATAACAAAAATCCTTTGAAATATGAGCATTGAAATGACCATGTAAATGACCATTTGAGAAAAATAACCATTGAAACGAACAAATGAATATGAAACAATTATTGACGAAACACAAAACACAAGCAGGAATAATTATGTAAGTTAGGTCATGTCTGGTTGAGTAATTTGGACTAGGTAAGTTAGGTTACGTCAGTTTAGGAAAGTTGGGTTATGTAAGTTAGGTAATTTACTATAAGTTAGGATAGGTTGGGTAAGTTAGGATAGGTTAGATTAGGTTAGGTTAGGTTAAGTTAGGTTAGGATAAGTTAGACTAGGTTAGGTTAGTTAAGTTATGTTAGGTAAGTTAGGTTAGGTAAGTTAGGTTAGGTTAAGTTAGGCTAAGTTAGGTAATTTACATTAAGTTAGGTTACGTTAGGTTGGGTAAGTTAGGTTAGGTTATGTAATCAAGGTTAGGTAAGTTAGGTTAGGTCAGGTAAGTTAGGTTAGGTTAGTTAAGTTAGGTTAGGTTAGGATAGGTTAGGTTAGGTTAAGTTAGGTTAGGTTAAGTTAGGTTAGGTTATGTTAAGTTAGGTTAGATAAGTTAGGTTAAGTTAGGTTAGGTTAGGTTGTGCAAGTTAGGTTTGGTTAGGTTAGTTAAGTTAGGTTAGTTAAGTTAGGTTAGGCAAGTTAGGTTAGATTAAGTTAGGCTAGGTTAAGTTAGGTTTGGTTAGGTTAAGTTAAGTTAGGTTAGGTTAAGTTAGGTTAGGTTAAGTTAGGTTAGGTTATTTAAGTTAGGTTAGGTTATGCAAGTTAATTTAGGTTAGATAAGTTAGGTAATTTGCGTTAAGTTAGGATAGGTAAGTTAGGCAAGGTAGGTTAGGTTAGGTTAGGAAAGTTAGGTTAGATTAGGTTATGCAAGTTAAGTTAAGTTAGGTTAGTTAAGTTAGGATAGGTTATGTAAGCTAGGACAGGTTTACGAACGTTATGTTAGGTAAGTAACATTAGGTGGGGAGGATAGGTTAGGTAGGTTTATGCAGTGTTGTTCAGAGAACAGTTTTAAGGTAAAGTGACTAAAAAAATATATTTTAACAGAAGTGCAGTTTGATATGAAAAGCTGAACTAGTTATATTTTTGGAGAGAAATTTTATGGCTGAAGTGTCTTAGAGAACAACATTGATGTCTTTGAGAATAACTTGATGGTAGAAGGAGAGTTTCTTTGATGAACGAATGTGTCTTAGAGAACAGCATTGATGAACGAAGGTGAGTTAGAGATTACCTTTGATGACAATGAAATAGCTTTGGTGACTTAGAGAACAACTTTGATGACTGAGACTAACTTTTGTTAGTTCTGAGAATAACTTTGATGAACGAAAGTGACACAGAAATTACCTTTGATGACAGAGAATAATTTTTGATGACTCTGAGATTGACTTTGATGTCTTAGAGAACAACTTTGATGACTTAGAGAATGACTGTGATGAACGAAGGCGAGTTAGAGATTACCTTTGATGACTCCTAGAATATCTTGGATGACTTTGAGAATGACTTTTTAGAACATGAGTAGCATTTTTTGATAGCTCAGAGAATAACTTTTGATGACGTAGAGAATAACTTTTTATGTCTTAGAGAACAACAATGATGTCTTAGAGAATAACTTTGATGAACGAAGGTGAGTTAGAGATTACCTTTGATGACTCTGAGAATAACTTTGATGACTCTGGTAATACCTTTGATGAAAGAAGATATCTTAGAGAACAACTTTGATGACCGAGATTAACTTTAGATGTCTCTGAGAATAACTTTTATGAACGAAGATGTCTGAGATTAACTTTTTGATAGCTTTGAGATTAACTTTTCTGGTGAAACAGCCGTAAATGCATATAAAAACAAAATATTACTGTTAAGATGTCTGTTTTCCTTATTTTCAGTAATACGAAAGCTTCCTATGCCCTGACTTTTTATAACAAACTTCTATGAAATTATTTTCTCATAAGAACTCTTAGCAAACTTCTAAGATCTCGGAAATTATTTTTCTCATATGAACTCCTAACAAACTTCTATGATCTCTGAAATTATTTTTCTCATAAGAAATCCTTAACAAACTTCTATGAAATGATTTTCCTCATAGTAACTCTTAACAAACTTCTAAGATCTCGGAAATTATTTTTCTCATGTGAACTCTTAACAAAAATCTAAGATCTGTGAAATTATTTTCCTCATAATAACTCTTAACAAACTTCTATGAATATACTCTCAGAAAATGGTCTTTGAAAAAATGTGCGATCTTGAAAACAATCATAAATTATCCGTAGAGTTTACATGGAACACCCGACACGCTAAACAGGATTTTTAAAATTAACTGGAAACCCAAAGAGTTAAACGGGATTTTTTTCCAAAACAAAAAATCCTCTTTAGCGCTTCATCCCTACTACTCGACTAAACTATCAGGAGTTTATTGCCTTGGCCGCTGGTGCTGCCGTTGGGTGCCTCGTGTTTCTCCAGGGATCTCTCGTTAATGTTGCCACTACCACTGTACATTATCGGCAGAGTGGTGGGCGTTCGAGGTCCCTCAGAGGCAGCCGCTGCCCTGGTTGGTAATTGTGTTACTCTTACCATAAAACCTAAATCTTTCTGGCTTATTCTGCCGCCACACGGTGTTGGAGTCTCACGTTACTGGTGTCTATGTGATTCTCTTCATGCTTCTGCCCTTACTCACTCAATCCCTCACTCTCTTCGGTCTTTCTTCATTCCTAGAAACCTTTCTTCTATCTCTCTCCCTTCATCCTCTGTCCATTCCTCCCTGCCTGACCTCACTCAGTTCCTCCCTTTGTCTCTCCTTCCCTGTGTGTGTGTGTGTGTGTGTGTGTGTGTGTGTGTGTGTGTGTGTGTGTGTGTGTGTGTGTGTGTGTGTGTGTGTACTCACCTAGTTGTGCTTGCGGGGGTTGAGCTCTGGCTCTTTGGTCCCGCCTCTCAACCGTCAATCAACAGGTGTACAGTTTCCTGAGCCTATTGGGCTCTATCATATCTACACTTGAAACTGTGTATGGAGTCAGCCTCCACCACAGTGTGTGTGTGTGTGTGTGTGTGTGTGTGTGTGTGTGTGTGTGTGTGTGTGTGTGTGTGTGTGTGTGTGTGTGTGTGTGTGTGTGTGTGCGCGTGTGTGTGTGTACTCACCTATTTGTGTCTGCTAGATCGAGTATTGACTCATGGATCCCGCCTATCCCGATGTACTCACCTATTTGTACTCACCTATTTGTGCTTGCGGGGGTTGAGCTTTGGCTCTTTTGTCCTTCCTCTCAACTGTCAATCTACTGGTGTACAGATTCTGAACCTACTGGGCTCTATCATATCTACATTTAAAACTGTGTATGGAGTCAGCCTCCACCACATCACTGCCTAATGCATTCCACCCGTTAACTACTCTGACACTGAAAAAGTTCCTCCTAACGTCCCTGTGGCTCATGTGGGTACTCAGTTTCCACCTGTGTCCCCTTGTTCGTGTCCCGCCAGTGTTGAATAATTTATCCTTGTTTACCCGGTCGATTCCCCTGAGGATTTTGTAGGTTGTGATCATGTCTCCCCTTACTCTTCTGTCTTCCAGTGTCGTAAGGTGCATTTCCCGCAGCCTTCCCTCGTAACTCATGCCTGTTAGTTCTGGGACTAGTCTTGTGGCATACCTTTGGACTTTTTCCAGCTTCGTCTTGTGCTTGACTAGGTACGGGCTCCATGCTGGGGCCGCATACTCCAGGATTGGTCTTACATATGTGGTGTACAAGATTCTGAATGATTCCTTACACAGGTTCCTGAACGCTGTTCTGATGTTAGCCAGCCTCGCATATGCCGCAGACGTTATTCTTTTTATGTGGGCTTCAGGAGACAGGTTTGGTGTGATATCAACTCCTAGATCTTTCTCTCTGTCCGTTTCATTAAGTACTTCATCTCCTATTCTGTATCCTGTGTCTGGCCTCCTTTTTTCCACTGCCTAGTTTCATTACTTTGCATTTACTCGGGTTGAACTTCAACAGCCATTTGTTGGACCATTCACTCAGTCTATCTAGGTCATCTTGTAGCCTCCTACTATCATCCTCTGTTTCAATCCTCCCCATAATTTTTGCATCGTCGGCAAACATTGAGAGAAACGATTCTATACCCTCTGAGAGATCACTTACATATATCAGAAACAGTATAGTTCCAAGGACTGAAAGTATAGTTCTCGCCAATCTGAAACCTCACCCCTCACACTGACTTGTTGTCTCTTGTTGCTTAGGTACTCCTTTATCCAATGGAGTACCTTCCCTTTCACTCCAGCCTGCATCTTCAGCTTTTTCACTAGCCTCTTTTGTAGTACTGTATCAAAGGCTTTCCGACAAACCAAAAATATGCAGGTTGCCCACCCTTCTCTTTCTTGCCTTATTTTTGTTGCATGGTCATAGAATTCAAGTAACACTGTGAGGATGTGGGTGTGTGTGTGTGTGTGTGTGTGTGTGTGTGTGTGTGTGTGTGTGTGGTGTGTGTGTGTGTGTGTGTGTGTGTGTGTGTGTGTGTGTGTGTGTGTGTGTGTGTGTGTGTGCGTACTCACCTAGTTGTACTCACCTAGTCGTGCTTGCGGGGGTTGAGCTCTGGCTCTTTGGTCCCACTTCTCAATCGTCAATCAACTGGAGCACAGATTCCTGAGCTTACTGGGCTCTATCATATCTACATTTGAAACTGTGTATGGACTCTGCCTCCACCACATTACTGCCTAATGCATTCCATTTGTCAACCACTTTGACACTAAAAAAATTCTTCTAATATCTTTGTGACTCATTTGGGCACTCGATTTCCACCTGTGTCCCTAGTGCGTGTACCCGTAGTGTTAAATAGCCTGTCTTTATCTACCCTATCAATTCCTTTGAGAATCTTGCATGTGGTAATCATGTACTTCCTCTATCTCTTCTGTCTTCCAGCGACGTCAGGTTTAATTCCCGTAATCTCTCCTCATAGCTCATATCTCTCAGCCCGGGTACTAGTCTGGTGGCAAACCACTGAACCTTTTCCAGTTTAGTCTTATGCTTGACTAGATATGGACTCCATGCTGGGGCTGCATACTCAAGGATTGGTCTGACATAGGTGGTAAACAAAGTTCTGAATGATTCCTTACACAGGTTTCTAAATGCCGTTCTTATGTTGGCCAACCTCGCCTATGCTGCTGATGTTATCCTCTTGACATGAGTTTCAGGGGACAGGTTTGGCGTGATATCACCCCCAAGTCTCTTTCTCTCTCTCTCTCTGACTCTTGAAGACGTTCATCTCCCTAATGATACCTAGTATCTGGCCTCCTGCTCCCAACACCAATCTTCATTACTTTACATTTGCTTGGGTTAAACTCTAACAACCGTTTGTTCGACCATTCCTTCAGTTTGTCTAGGTCGTCTTGAAGCCTCTAGCAGTCCTCCTGTGTCTTAATCCTTCTCATAATTTTGGCATCGTCAGTAAACATTGAGAGGAACGAGTCTATACCCTCTGGGAGATCATTTACATATATCAGAAACAGGATAGGACCGAGTGCAGAGCCCAGTGGGACTACAGAGCACTGGTGACTTTACGCGATTCTCAGATCTCACCCCTTACTGTAACTCTCTGCTTCCTATTGCTTAGGTACTCCCATATCCTCTGGAGCACCTTACTCGTTTCTCCTGCCTGTCTCTCCAGCAGATGTACCAGCTTCTTATGGGGTACTGTGACAAACACTTTCCGACAATCCAAAAAAATGCAGTCCGCCCAGCCTTCTCTTTATTGTTTAACCTTTGTCACCTGGTTGTAGAGTTCTATGAAGCCTATAAGGCACGATCTACCCTCCCTGAACCCATGTTGGCAATTTGTCACGAAGTTCCTTCTCTCCAGATGTGTTACTAGATTTTTTCTCACGATCGTCTCCATCACTTTGCATGGTATACAAGTTAAGGTCACTGGCCTGTAGTTCAGTGCCTCTTGTCTGTCACCCTTTTTGTATTTTGGGACCACATTCGCCGTCTTCCATATTTCTGGTATGTCTCCCGTCGCCAGTGACCTACAATACACTATGGAGAGTGGCAAGCAAAGTGCCTCTGCACCCTCTTTCAATACCCATTGTGAGATCCCGTCTGGACCAACAGCCTTTCTCACATCCAGATCCACCAAGTGTCTCTTGACCTCATCTCTCGAAATTTCGAACCCTTCCAAGGCCGCCTTGTTTACTGCCCCCTCTCCAAGCGAAGTGACTTCACCTTGTTTCATTACCTGTTCTTTCACTGTTGTTTTCCTCCTGATGTGGCTGAGGTTTAGCTTTGGCTCGGTCTTGACCTTGTTTGCTATATCATTTTCATAATTTTTCTCTGCTTCTCTTCTCACACTAACATACTTATTCCTGGTTCTCTGCTATCTCTATCTGCTTTCTGGTGTTCTGTTATTCCAGAAGTTCCTCCACGCCCTTTTGTTCAGTTTCTTCACTTCCATACATTCCCTATTATGCATATAAAAGTGCATTCCCATGCACTTTTGTTCAATTCCTTTGCTCCCATACATGCCCTATTACACCATGGATTCTTCTTTTGCTTCTCGGATTTTTCCTTTTAGGCCGGGATAAACCTGTTTACAGCATCCTGACCCTTTTGGGTGATAGTCCATCAAATCTTGAACAGACTTAGCTCTGAGGTCTGTGTCCCATGGTATATCCCTTAGGAAACTTCTCATCTCCTCATAATTCTCATTTCAGTATGCCAGTCTTTTGTTTCCCAGTTCTTTTTTGGGGGAGATTAATCCTAGTTCTACCAGGTACTCAGAGATCAATACACTGTGATCACTCATTCCCAAGGGTGCTTCCAACTTAACTTACCTTATATCCCACTCATATAGGGTAAATATCAGATCAAGCATGGCTGGCTCATCTTCCCCTCTCATTCTTGTCGGTCTCTTGATGTTGGCTTCGAAAGTTTCTTGTTGCCGCGTCCAGCAGCTTAGCTCTCCATGTATCTGGTCCTCCATGCGGGTCTCTGTTCTCCCAATCTATCCTCCCGTGGTTGAGATCTCCCATTATTAGTAGTCCAGATTCATTCCTGCTGGTGAGAAGCTGCTCTCTCTATTATGTTAATGGTGGCCATGTTGTTTCTATCATATGCCTGTCTGGGCCTTCTGTCATTTGGTGGTGGGTTATATATGACTACGACTATAATTTTTTGTCCTCCAGTTGCTATGGTACCTATTACGTAGTCACTGAAACCTTCACAGCCCTGAATAACCATCTCCTCAAAATCCTAGCCTTTTCTTACCAGCAGAGCTACACCACCGCTCCTCTTCCTTCTCTCTCATTCCTCACAACACAGTAGTCCTGTGGAAACACTGCATTTGTTATGGTTTTCATTAGCTTTGTTTCTGTGAGTGCTATTATGTCTGGGTTTTCGTCTAGTACCCATTCTCCAAGTTCATTTGTTTTCTTTGTAATCCCATCTATGTCAGTGTACAATGCCTTGAGACTTACTTTCTTCTGTTCCTTCTCATGTAACCTTCTTAAAGAGCGTTCTGCTGATGGGGAAGCTGTTCCATGGGTGTGAGGATTTGTGGGGTGGATAACAGGAGTCTCAAAGGATTCTGGAGTGAAGGGTTGGAGGTCAAGTGAAGAGGGACAGGGAGGGAATGGAATGAAGGGGGAGGGAGGACGGTGAGGAAATGGGGGAGGAGGGACATGGTGGGAGTAGGGGAGGGATAGCAGAGTGGGAATGGGGGTGAGTTTACTGAGCATTTGAGTGGGGGGAGGGAGGGTTTGGGGTAGGGGGTTTCCATGCAGAGGAGGGTGGTGGAGCT
>WNGS01000926.1:9627-19781 GCA_020271785.1 Procambarus virginalis | reverse complement strand
ACACACACACACACACACACACACCACATACACACACACACACACATACACACACACACACACACACACACACACACACTCACACACACACACACACACACACACACACACACACACAATAGCTTTTTGACTGGAGTTCTACGAGACTTCTACCATTAGCGCCCCCCCTCCCTTGCGTCTGACGCTGGAGGCCAAACCTGTCGCCGTCGGGATGAAGAGTCCTGTTCATCGGTTATCGAGCTGTATATCCGGACAAAATAACCACTGTGAGGTATTCCTTCATCACCCTCTGCAGTTGCCCCTGTTATTGATAAGGAACAAGGAGGGTGCCTGTCAAGGGGCGCCGCTGTCTTCCTGGCCCCGGTGTTTGGCTTCAGGGTCAGGGGTTAATTTGACCGTCTGGGGATGAAGACGGCGACGCCATTGTCGGCTCCCAGAGCGGTTCGTGGGAGGTAGACGGGGGGGACTTAGGAGAACGTGGAATAGTAGGTATTGTTAGGGTAGTGAGGCAGAGTGTACTTGTGTGTCTTGTTGGGAGGCCTGCCACAGTTTACCTCGCGTGGTTTGAGTCTGTCAAAGACCTGGACCGTCAAAGCTGCCCGCGGGGACACAATCATGGGCATGTAACCGCCAACGAAAACGGTGCCGGTAGCCTAGTGAAGGAAACACTGTGGGCGTGTGAGTGGTGTGTTCCCCGCGCCTTCCTCACACAAGTAGCAGTAGCCATGAGAGCCTCCTTGTTTGTGTTGTGTGGAGGCGGCCCCGGGAGGCGGCAGACGTGTTGTGGTTATGTTGGTGGCGGTCCTGGGAGGCGGCCCTGGGTGGCGGCCCTGGGAGGCGGCCCTGGGTGGCGGCCCTGGGAGGCGGCCCTGGGAGCGGCCCTGGGTGGCGGCCCTGGGTGGCGGCCCTGGGAGGCGGCCCTGGGTGGCGGCCTGGGAGGCGGCCCTGGGAGGCGGCCCTGGGTGGCGGCCCTGGGAGGCGCCCTGGGAGGCGGCCCTGGTGGCGGCCCTGGGAGGCGGCCCTGGGTGGCGGCCTGGGTGGCGGCCCTGGGAGGCGGCCCTGGGAGGCGGTAGTGTAGTTTGGTCGTATATTATGCACCCATCCGGGGGCGGGGGGGGGGGGGTCGTGTACACAGGCACATAATGGGTTCTGGACCTGAATTTTTTTTTTAAATTTTGCCCCGGGGGCGAGTTTATTGGGCAGCGCCACTCATCTTGTGAGTGGACACACCGCCATAGTGACAGTATTGGGCAGCGCCACTCATCTGTGAGTGGACACACCGCCATAGCAGCATGTACAACACTCCCCAATAGGAAGAAAACCCGCTGGGTTGTTCATCCTGTCACTTGTACCCAGACACAGCTGGACTTGCTTAACTGTCTCAAGTGAACAGCTCCTCAAACAAGAAGATTAACATCTATCAACCCTTAAAAGCTTACGTTATCTTGCGGGTGCAAAATGGGGAAATCTTTTAGAACAGTATCAATATTTGACAAATAGTGTTTTCCTAACTCAAACAATGTGGGGTTTATTAATCTACACATATTTCTGATGTCTCTCAGGTGTTCACATTCACGTAGATAGTGGTCAAGGCGGTGTCCATCACTCTCACCACAGATTCTGCAACTTCGCTGATCAACTGTTGTTTCCATTCCATATCTCCATGGATATCTGTATCCAAGACGGATTCTCGCTATTACTGATTCTCTCCCTCGTCCTCCTCCTCTTCGGCCATAATGATTGGGATTGCCAGCTGCAACCATGTTGTACCATCGTACAGATTCACTGGTTTGTGCTTCTATCCTCCTTTCCTCAGTTACCTTGTCACGGTGATGTTGCCTGACAATACCTCTAATTTGTAGTAGAGTCTTGGGTATGAAGTATTCAATATGGTCTCCTTCAGCGCCTTCAGCAGCCAGCACATCTGCTCGTTCATTCCCACATATCCAACATGGGAGGGGATCCACAGAAACTTGATGACTCTTCCCTGATTGGTAAGTACTCTCACAGCTCTTTAATTTCAGCGACTATTGCAAGATTTTCTGCCTGATTTTTACTTAGGCTTTGTAGTGCTGCTTTTGAATCGGTGCAAATCACTGCACCATTAGTGTTCCGTTCAAGAAACCTTAACGCCATAACAATGGCAGTTAGCTCTGCTTGCGTTGAAGAGGCATAGTTCTCAATACGTGCTTTTTCTTCATTTCTGCGTTGGAAAGTATTATCCTTGATTACCGTGTATGCTGCACCAGCCCTGCCATTGACAGGATTAGATGACCCGTCAGTGTAGATTTGATCTAGTTCATCTCCGGCTTCTTTATAAATTTCCTCGAGATACTTGTGCCTCATTTCTTGTGGTAACATGTGGATTTTTTCATTGCCATTTCATTGATGATGATCTTGCATGAGTCATCCTCCCAGGGAGGTAACCTCTCTACAGGCAGGAGCTCACGGGCTTGCTCAAGCAGGTGAAGCTCTTCGAGGTAGCAGACTGATCTGTGATGCCATTTTTTGCTTCTCCTGTTTCCCCTGAAAGTAGCACAGAGCTCAGTTTTTTCTTAGCAATATCATTGTAATGGGGATCTCTGGCTATCCTAATTGCAAGCTTAGCATTCAGCTCCTGAATTCTGCTTTTAACACTGGGAAGGGACACTCCTCTCGTAGATTAGACGTTTTGGCAGTTCTTGGAACTCCAAGAATGATTGTCATGGCTTCATTTTGAATGCTTTCAAGCCTTTTCATATCGCTTTGGGAGTAGGTGCACAGAACTGGTGCGGCATAGTCTATGACGGAGCGCACATAGGCTGTGTACATCATTTTTAGCACGGCAATAGAGGCTCCATGTCCATTCCAGGTCATAGCTTTCAGTGCCCTGAGTCGACTTTTGCATGTTCCTATGAGTTGATTGAGCTCCTCTTTCTTCCCTTGTTAGAGCCGACAGTGACGCCAAGGACCGATAGTGGTCAACCCATTCAAGTGTTACACCATTAATTTGCAGTTCTTCATTTGCTCTCCGCTTGTGATGGAGTATGCCTTCGTCTTGTTTGTGGAGAGAGTGAAACCAGCACACACGATCAATCTTCCTTCCAAGGAGTTCAATGGACTGTTCAATTTTCCCAAGGTGGGAGCTTGTATTAGGACATCATCTGCATATCCCACTTGTTGTGTTCCTTCCGGAAAATCAATATTTGCAATGGCGTTCATAAGTACATTGAATGTGTAGGCTTAAGACTCCGCCTTGGGGGCTGAACGCCAACAGTTAATTTAGTTATGCAAAGATACAATCTTTTGCCGCTAGTTTCTTAATAACGGCATATATACTCAATATATACATAAATATATCTATATTATATATATGCGAACAAGCCTGAATGGTCCCCAGGACTATAGCGAATGAAAACTCACACCCCAGAAGTGACTCGAACCCATACTCCCAGGAGCAACGCAACTGGTATGTACAAGACGCCTTAAACCACTTGACCATCACGACCGGACATAATGAGGTGATAGCCGAAGCTATTTGAACCACCTCACCGCCGGCACTCGGATAGTATCTTGGGCATAGCATTTTACCAAATCACCTCATTCTTTGGGGCACACGTGAGGAACACAAAATGCGAACAAGCTGAATGGTCCCAGGACTATATGCGAATGAAAACTCACACCCCAGAAGTGACTCGAACCCATACTCCCAGGAGCAACGCAACTGTATGTACAAGACGCCTTAAACCACTTGACCATCACGACGGACATAATGAGGTGATAGCCGAAGCTATTTGAACCACCTCACCGCGGCACTCGGATAGTTATCTTGGGCATAGCATTTTACCAAATCACCTCATTCTTTGGGGCACACGTGAGGAACACAAAGCGAACAAGCCTGAATGGTCCCCAGGACTATATGCGAATGAAAACTCACCCAGAAGTGACTCGAACCCATACTCCCAGGAGCAACGCAACTGGTATGTACAAGACGCCTTAAACCACTTGACCATCACGACCGGACATAAGAGGTGACAGCCGAAGCTATTTGAACCACCTCACCGCGGCACTCGGATAGTTATCTGGGCATAGCATTTTACCAAATCACCTCATTCTTTGGGGCACACGTGAGGAACACAAATGCGACAAGCTGAATGGTCCCCAGGACTATATGCGAATGAAAACTCACACCCAGAAGTGACTCGAACCCATACTCCCAGGAGCAACGCAACTGGTATGTACAAGACGCCTTAAACCACTTGACCATCACGACCGGACATATGAGGTGATAGCCGAAGCTATTTGAACCACCTCACCGCCGGCACTCGGATAGTTATCTTGGCATAGAATTTTACCAAATCACCTCATTCTTTGGGGCCACACGTGAGGAACACAAATGCGAACAAGCTGAATGGTCCCCAGGACTATATGCGAATGAAAACTCACACCCCAGAAGTGACTCGAACCCATACTCCCAGGAGCAACGCAACTGGTATGTAAAAGACGCCTTAAACCACTTGACCATCACGACCGAAATCACCTGAGGCTATCACCTCATTATGTCCGGTCGTGATGGTCAAGTGGTTTAAGGCGTCTTGTACATACCAGTTGCGTTGCTCCTGGGAGTATGGGTTCGAGTCACTTCTGGGGTGTGATTTTCATTCGCATATAGTCCTGGGGACCATTCAGGCTTGTTCGCATTTGTGTTCCTCACGTGTGCCCAAAGAATGAGGTGATTTGGTTAAATGCTATGCCCAAGATAACTATCCGAGTGCCGGCGGTGAGGTGGTTCAAATAGCTTCGGCTATCACCTCATTTGTCCGGTCGTGATGGTCAAGTGGTTTAAGGCGTCTTGTACATACCAGTTGCGTCTTCCTGGGAGTGGGTTCGAGTCACTTCTGGGGGTGTGAGTTTCATTCATATATATATATAATATATATATATATATATATAGATATATATATATATATATATATATATAATATATAAATCTGCAAAGGCTTATTTCCATAACAAGCCAGTTTCTTGAAATTATAAATATTTTCTCATTTTGTTCTTTTGAATAGTTTTTTTATGCGAGGTAAAACTAATGCATCAATACGGCCAAACCTAACTTACCGTCATAATTAATTCAGTAATTCTGTCTGAATATACTAATATTAATTTCAATAATCGAATTTACATTTTTTAAATAAGAAAAATCACTCTGTGGCATGTGTTGGTCTGGGAGGTGGCAGGTGTGTTGGTGCCATGTGGGGTCTGGGAGGTGGCAGGTGTGTTGTGGCATGTGTGGGTCTGGGAGGTGGCAGGTGTGTTGTGGCGTGTGTTGGTCTGGGAGGTGGCAGGTGTGTGTGGCATGGGTGTGGGTCTGGGAGGTGGCAGGTGTGTTGTGCCATGTGTGGTCTGGGAGGTGGCAGGTGTGTTGTGGCATGTGTGGGTCTGGGAGGTGGCAGGTGTGTTGTGGCGTGGTGTGGTCTGGGAGGTGGCAGGTGTGTGGTGTGGATGTGTGGGTCTGGGAGGTGGCAGGTGTGTTGTGGCGTGTGTGGGTCTGGGAGGTGGCAGGTGGTGTTGCGTGTGTGGGTCTGGGAGGTGGCAGGGTGTTTGTTGCGTGTGTGGGTTGGGAGGTGGCAGGTGTGTTGTTGCGTGTGTGGGTCTGGGAGGTGGCAGGTGTGTTGTTGCGTGTGTGGGCTGGGAGGTGGCAGGTGTGTTGTGGCATGTGTGGGTCTGGGAGGTGGCAGGTGTGTTGTGGCGTGGGTGGGTCTGGGAGGTGGCAGGTGTGTTGTGGCGTGGGTGGGTCTGGGAGGTGTCAGTGGTGTGTTGTGGCGTGGGGGGTCTGGGAGGTGGCAGGTGTGTGTTGTGCGTGTGTGGGTCTGGGAGGTGGAGGTGTGTTGCGGCATGTGGGTCTGTGAGGTGGCAGGCGTGTTGTGGCATGTGTGGGTCTGGGAGGTGGCAGGTGTGTTGTGGCATGTGGGGGTCTCGGAGGTGGCAGTGTGTTGTGGCGTGGTGGGTCTGGGAGGTGGCAGGTGTGTTGTGGCGTTAGGTTGGTCTGGGAGTGGCAGGTGTGTTGTGGCGTGAGTGGGTCTGGGAGGTGGCAGGTGTGTTGTGGCGTGGGTGGGTCTGGGAGGTGGCAGGTGTGTTGTGCGTGAGGGTCTGGGAGGGGCAGGGTGTTGTGGCGGGGTGGGTCTGGGAGGTGGCAGGTGTGTTGTGGCATGTGTGGGTCTGGGAGGTGGCAGGTGTGTTGTGACGTGAGTGGGTCTGGGAGGTGGCAGGTGTGTTGTGGCGTGAGTGGGTCTGGGAGGTGGCAGGTGTGTTGTGGCGTGGGTGGGTCTGGGAGGTGGCAGGTGTGTTGTGGCGTGTGTGGGTCTGGGAGGTGGCAGGTGTGTTGTGGGTGGGTGACCCTGGGCGGCGACAGGTGTGTGCTGAAGGACTCCACAACCAACCACCAGCCCCCAAAGTAAAGGTAATGATCTTCCCTCTTGTTTACCTGGCTCACCGAGGCTTCGAACCTCGACCCTCCCACCAACACCGACAGCCGCCTCCTTGCCCGCGCACCACCGGTACTCACACGCCAACCCGTCCTCGCAAATTCGTATAGTCAATATGACTTTTTAAATATGTGCATAGGTGACATACTTAACAATAGTTTCCCTGAAAATCTTCATAGAAAACACCGACCTTACCTAACCTACTTAGTATGTTAAGATAAGCATCTTATTGCTTCGTAATTACAATTATTACCTAACCTATACCTATAATAGGTTAAGTAACAATTGTAATTACGAAGCTATAGATGCTTATTTTAACATACTAAGTAGGTTAGGTAAGGTCGATGTTTTCTATGAAGCTTTTCAAGGGAAACTATTATGTTTAGTATGTCACCTATGCACGTAACTAATAAGTCAATATTGACTATACGAATTTGCGAGGACGGATTGCACACACTACAACGCTCCGTGTGGCCAGCCGCACACGGTTGGCCGCACTCCGTGTGGCCAACCACACGCTTACGGTACACGGTGCACCGGGCGCCTGTAACCTCTCTATGTGTTCGGAATATCTGTCATGTGTTCGGATGACAAAGAGGAACGCGAACCAGTAAAGATGAACGCGACCAGTAAAGATGAACGCGACCAGTAAAGATGAACGCGACCAGTAAAGATGAACGCGACCATAAAGATGAAGGCGATAAAAAGAGGAACGCGACCAATAAAGAGGAACGCGACCAATAAAGAAGAAAGTGACCAGTAAAGTGAGCAAATTTAAGCAATTCGCGAAAATTTGAAGATTGGCGCCAGGCGTCCGTCACACCTTGAAGCAATTCTGCGTACTCTGTAATTCTTGCGTCCAGCATTTTGCGTCCTGAGTTACAGACGTAACCCGCCTTTATAGAGATCTGATGGCCAGGTGTGTACTGTGTACCTGATGGCCAGGTGTGTGTTGTGTACCTGATGGCCAGGTATGTACTGTGTACCTGATGGCCAGGTGTGTACTGTGAACCTGATGGCCAGGTGTGTACTGTGTACCTGATGGCCAGGTATGTACTGTGTACCTGGTGGCCAGGTGTGTACTGTGAACCTGATGGCTAGTGTGTACTGTGAACCTGATGGCCAGGTGTGTGTTGTGTACCTGATGGCCAGGTGTGTACTGTGTACCTAATGGCCAGATGAGTGTTGTGTACCTGATGGCCAGGTGTGTACTGTGTACCTGATGGCCAGGTGTGTACTGTGTACCTGAAGGCCAGGTGTGTGTTGTGTACCTGATGGCCAGGTGTGTACTGTGTACTAATGGCCAGATGTGTTTGTGTACCTGATGGCCAGGTGTGTACTGTGTACCTGATGGCCAGGTGTGTGTTGTGTACCTGATGGCCAGGTGTGTGGTGTGTACCTGATGGCCAGGTGTGTACTGTGTACCTGATGGCCAGGTGTGTACTGTGTACCTGAAGGCCAGGTGTGTGTTGTGTACCTGATGGCCAGGTGTGTACTGTGTACCTAATGGCCAGATGTGTGTTGTGTACCTGATGGCCAGGTGTGTACTGTGTACCTGATGGCCAGGTGTGTGTTGTGTACCTGATGGCCAGGTGTGTGGTGTGGACCTGATGGCCAGGTGTGTGGTGTGTACCTGATGGCCAGGTGTGTATTATGTACCTGATGGCCAGGTGTGTGTTGTGTATCTGATGGCCAGGTGTGTGTTGTGTACTTGATAGCCAGGTATGTGTTGTGTACCTGATGGCCAGGAGTGTAGTATGTACCTGATGGCCAGGTGTGTTCTGTGTACCTGATGGCCAGGTGTGTGTTATGTACCTGATGGCCAGGTGTGTGTTATGTGCCTGATAGCCGGTGTGTGGTGTGTACCTGATGGCCAGGTGTGTGTTATGTACCTGATGGCCAGGTGTGTGTTGTGTACGTGATGGCCAGGTGTGTACTGTGTACCTGATGGCCAGGTGCATGTTACGTACCTGATGGCCAGGTGTGTGATGTGGTCCTGATGGCAGGTGTGTGCTGTGGTCCTGATGGCCAGGTGTGTGTTATGTACCTGATGTCCAGGTGTGTGCTGTGGACCTGATGGCCAGGTGTGTACTGTGTATCTGATGGCCAGGTGTGTAAAGTCTACCAGATGGTCAGGTGTGTGTTATGTACCTGATGGCCAGGTGTGTGTTATGTACCTGATGGCCAGGTGTGTGTTGTGTACCTGATGGCCCGGTGTGTACTGTGTACCTGATGGCCAGGTGTGTGTACTGTGCTGGCCAGGTGTGATCTGTGTACTGATGGCCAGTGTATGCTGTGTACCTGATGGCCAGGTATGTGTTATGTACCTGATGGCCAGATATGTGCGGTGTACCTGATGGCCAGGTGTGTTTGTGAATCTGATGGACAGGTGTGTGTTGTGAATCTGATGGACAGGTGTGTGTTGTGAGTCTGATGGCCAGTTGTGTGTTGTGAATCTGATGGCCAGGTGTTTGTTTGAATCTGATGGCCAGGTGTATGTTGGGAATCTGATTGCCAGGTGTGTGTTGTGAATCTGATGGCCAGGTGTGTTGTGAATCTGATGGCCAGGTGTGTGTTGTGAATCTGATGGCCAGGTGTGTGTTGTGAATCTGATGGCCAGGTGTGTGTTATGTACCTGATGGCCAGGTGTGTGTGTTGTGAATCTGATGGCCAGGTGTGTGTTATGAACCTGATGGCCAGGTGTGGGCCGTGAATCTGATGGCCAGGTGTGTACTGTGTACCTGATGGCCAGGTGTGTTCTGTGTACCTGATGGCCAGGTGTGTGCTGTGTACCTGATGGCCAGGTGTGTGCTAAGCACCTTATGGCCAGGTGTGTACTGTGTACCTGATGGCCAGGTGTGTGTTATGTACCTGATGTCCAGGTGTGTGCTATGGTCCTGATGGCCAGGTGTGGGTTATATACCTGATGGCCAGGTGTGTACTCACCTAGTTGTACTCACCTAGTTGTGTTTGCGGGTGTTGAGCTCTGGCTCTTTGGTCCCGCCTCTCAACCGTCAATCAACAGGTGTACAGATTCCTGAGCCTATTGGGTTCTATCATATCTACACTTGAAACTTTGTATGGAGTCAGCCTCCACCACATCGCTTCCTAATGCATTCCATTTGTCAACCACTCTGACACTAAAAAAGGTCTTTCTATATCTCTGTGGCTCATTTGGGCACTTCCATATTTCTGGTAGGTCTCCCGTCTCCAGTGACCTACTATACACTATGGGAGTGGCAAGCAAAGTGCTTCTGCACACACTTCAGTGCTTCAGTACCCATGGCGAGATCCCGTCTGGACCAACAGCCTTTCTAACATCCAGATCCAGCAGGTGTCTCTTGACCTCCTCTCTCGTAATATCGAACCCTTCCAAGGCTGCCTGGTTTACTTTCCTTTCTCCTAGCACAGTGACCTCACCTTGTTCTGTCGTGAAGACCTCTTGGAACCTCTTGTTGAGTTCTTCACACACCTCTTTTTCATTCTCTGTATACCTGTCCTCGCCTGTTCTAAGTTTCACTACCTGTTTTTTCACTGTGTTTCCTTCTGATGTGACTGTGGAGTAGCTTTGGTTCGGTCTTGGCTTTGTTTGCTATATCATTTTCAAAACTTTTCTCTGCTCCTCTTCTCACCCTGACGTACTCTTCCTGGTTCTCTGGTATCTCTCTCAGCTATCTGGTGTTCTGTTAT
>WNGS01000925.1:20345-44667 GCA_020271785.1 Procambarus virginalis | reverse complement strand
TGATGGTGCCAGACAGGTGGGTGATGATGGTGCCAGACAGGTGGGTGATGGTGCCAGACAGGTGGGTGATGGTGCCAGACAGGTGGATGATGATGGTGCCAGACAGGTGGGTGATGGTGCCAGACAGGTGGGTGATGATGGTGCCAGACAGGTGGGTGATGATGGTGCCAGACAGGTGGGTGATGGTGCCAGACAGGTGGGTGATGGTGCCAGACAGGTGGGTGATGGTGCCAGACAGGTGGGATGATGGTGCCAGACAGGTGGGTGATGATGGTGCCAGACAGGTGGGTGATGGTGCCAGACAGGTGGTGATGGTGCCAGACAGGTGGGTGATGGTGCCAGACAGGTGGGTGATGGTGCCAGACAGGTGGGTGATGGTGCCAGACAGGTGGGTGATGGTGCCAGACAGGTGGGTGATGGTGCCAGACAGGTGGGTGATGGTGCCAGACAGGTGGGTGATGGTGCCAGACAGGTGGGTGATGATGGTGCCAGACAGGTGGGTGATGGTGCCAGACAGGTGGTGATGATGGTGCCAGACAGGTGGGTGATGGTGCCAGACAGGTGGGTGATGATGGTGCCAGACAGGTGGGTGATGGTGCCAGACAGGTGGTGATGATGGTGCCAGACAGGTGGGTGATGGTGCCAGACAGGTGGGTGATGGTGCCAGACAGGTGGGTGATGGTGCCAGACAGGTGGGATGATGGTGCCAGACAGGTGGGTGATGGTGCCAGACAGGTGGGTGATGGTGCCAGACAGGTGGGTGATGGTGCCAGACAGGTGGATGATGGTGCCAGACAGGTGGGTGATGGTGCCAGACAGGTGGGTGATGGTGCCAGACAGGTGGGTGATGGTGCCAGACAGGTGGGTGATGGTGCCAGACAGGTGGGTGATGATGGTGCCAGACAGGTGGGTGATGGTGCCAGACAGGTGGGTGATGGTGCCAGACAGGTGGGTGATGGTGCCAGACAGGTGGGTGATGGTGCCAGACAGGTGGGTGATGGTGCCAGACAGGTGGGTGATGATGGTGCCAGACAGGTGGGTGATGGTGCCAGACAGGTGGGTGATGGTGCCAGACAGGTGGGTGATGGTGCCAGACAGGTGGGTGATGGTGCCAGACAGGTGGGTGATGGTGCCAGACAGGTGGGTGATGGTGCCAGACAGGTGGGTGATGGTGCCAGACAGGTGGGTGATGGTGCCAGACAGGTGGGATGATGGTGCCAGACAGGTGGGTGATGGTGCCAGACAGGTGGGTGATGGTGCCAGACAGGTGGGTGATGGTGCCAGACAGGTGGGATGATGGTGCCAGACAGGTGGGTGATGGTGCCAGACAGGTGGGTGATGATGGTGCCAGACAGGTGGGTGATGGTGCCAGACAGGTGGGATGATGGTGCCAGACAGGTGGATGATGATGGTGCCAGACAGGTGGGTGATGGTGCCAGACAGGTGGGTGATGGTGCCAGACAGGTGGATGATGATGGTGCCAGACAGGTGGGTGATGGTGCCAGACAGGTGGATGATGATGGTGCCAGACAGGTGGGTGATGATGGTGCCAGACAGGTGGGTGATGGTGCCAGACAGGTGGGTGATGGTGCCAGACAGGTGGGTGATGGTGCCAGACAGGTGGGTGATGGTGCCAGACAGGTGGGTGATGGTGCCAGACAGGTGGGTGATGGTGCCAGACAGGTGGGTGATGGTGCCAGACAGGTGGGTGATGGTGCCAGACAGGTGGGTGATGGTGCCAGACAGGTGGGTGATGATGGTGCCAGACAGGTGGGTGATGGTGCCAGACAGGTGGTGATGATGGTGCCAGACAGGTGGGTGATGGTGCCAGACAGGTGGATGATGGTGCCAGACAGGTGGATGATGGTGCCAGACAGGTGGGTGATGGTGCCAGACAGGTGGGTGATGGTGCCAGACAGGTGGGTGATGGTGCCAGACAGGTGGATGATGGTGCCAGACAGGTGGGTGATGGTGCCAGACAGGTGGGTGATGGTGCCAGACAGGTGGGTGATGGTGCCAGACAGGTGGGTGATGATGGTGCCAGACAGGTGGGTGATGGTGCCAGACAGGTGGGTGATGGTGCCAGACAGGTGGGTGATGGTGCCAGACAGGTGGATGATGGTGCCAGACAGGTGGGTGATGGTGCCAGACAGGTGGGTGATGATGGTGCCAGACAGGTGGGTGATGGTGCCAGACAGGTGGGTGATGGTGCCAGACAGGTGGGTGATGGTGCCAGACAGGTGGGTGATGGTGCCAGACAGGTGGGTGATGGTGCCAGACAGGTGGGTGATGGTGCCAGACAGGTGGGTGATGGTGCCAGACAGGTGGGTGATGGTGCCAGACAGGTGGGTGATGGTGCCAGACAGGTGGGTGATGGTGCCAGACAGGTGGGTGATGGTGCCAGACAGGTGGGTGATGGTGCCAGACAGGTGGGTGATGGTGCCAGACAGGTGGGTGATGGTGCCAGACAGGTGGGTGATGGTGCCAGACAGGTGGGTGATGATGGTGCCAGACAGGTGGGTGATGGTGCCAGACAGGTGGGTGATGGTGCCAGACAGGTGGGTGATGATGGTGCCAGACAGGTGGGTGATGATGGTGCCAGACAGGTGGGTGATGGTGCCAGACAGGTGGGTGATGGTGCCAGACAGGTGGATGATGATGGTGCCAGACAGGTGGGTGATGGTGGTGCCAGACAGGTGGGTGATGGTGCCAGACAGGTGGGATGATGGTGCCAGACAGGTGGATGATGATGGTGCCAGACAGGTGGATGATGGTGCCAGACAGGTGGGTGATGGTGCCAGACAGGTGGGTGATGGTGCCAGACAGGTGGGTGATGGTGCCAGACAGGTGGATGATGGTGCCAGACAGGTGGGTGATGGTGCCAGACAGGTGGGTGATGATGGTGCCAGACAGGTGGGTGATGGTGCCAGACAGGTGGGTGATGGTGCCAGACAGGTGGATGATGGTGCCAGACAGGTGGGTGATGGTGCCAGACAGGTGGGTGATGGTGCCAGACAGGTGGGTGATGGTGTGCCAGACAGGTGGGTGATGATGGTGCCAGACAGGTGGGTGATGGTGCCAGACAGGTGGGTGATGGTGCCAGACAGGTGGATGATGGTGCCAGACAGGTGGGTGATGGTGCCAGACAGGTGGATGATGATGGTGCCAGACAGGTGGATGATGATGGTGCCAGACAGGTGGGTGATGGTGCCAGACAGGTGGGTGATGGTGCCAGACAGGTGGGTGATGGTGCCAGACAGGTGGGTGATGGTGCCAGACAGGTGGGTGATGGTGCCAGACAGGTGGGTGATGGTGCCAGACAGGTGGGTGATGGTGCCAGACAGGTGGGTGATGGTGCCAGACAGGTGGGTGATGATGGTGCCAGACAGGTGGGTGATGGTGCCAGACAGGTGGGTGATGATGGTGCCAGACAGGTGGGTGATGGTGCCAGACAGGTGGGTGATGGTGCCAGACAGGTGGGTGATGGTGCCAGACAGGTGGATGATGGTGCCAGACAGGTGGATGATGGTGCCAGACAGGTGGGTGATGGTGCCAGACAGGTGGGTGATGGTGCCAGACAGGTGGGTGATGGTGCCAGACAGGTGGATGATGGTGCCAGACAGGTGGGTGATGGTGCCAGACAGGTGGGTGATGGTGCCAGACAGGTGGGTGATGATGGTGCCAGACAGGTGGGTGATGGTGCCAGACAGGTGGGTGATGGTGCCAGACAGGTGGGTGATGGTGCCAGACAGGTGGATGATGGTGCCAGACAGGTGGGTGATGGTGCCAGACAGGTGGGTGATGGTGCCAGACAGGTGGATGATGATGGTGCCAGACAGTGGGTGATGGTGCCAGACAGGTGGATGATGGTGCCAGACAGGTGGGTGATGGTGCCAGACAGGTGGATGATGGTGCCAGACAGGTGGTGATGGTGCCAGACAGGTGGATGATGGTGCCAGACAGGTGGGTGATGGTGCCAGACAGGTGGGTGATGATGGTGCCAGACAGGTGGGTGATGGTGCCAGACAGGTGGGTGATGGTGCCAGACAGGTGGGTGATGATGGTGCCAGACAGGTGGGTGATGGTGCCAGACAGGTGGGTGATGGTGCCAGACAGGTGGGTGATGGTGCCAGACAGGTGGATGATGGTGCCAGACAGGTGGGTGATGGTGCCAGACAGGTGGATGATGGTGCCAGACAGGTGGGTGATGGTGCCAGACAGGTGGGTGATGATGGTGCCAGACAGGTGGGTGATGGTGCCAGACAGGTGGATGATGGTGCCAGACAGGTGGGTGATGGTGCCAGACAGGTGGATGATGGTGCCAGACAGGTGGATGATGGTGCCAGACAGGTGGATGATGGTGCCAGACAGGTGGATGATGGTGCCAGACAGGTGGTGATGATGGTGCCAGACAGGTGGGTGATGGTGCCAGACAGGTGGGTGATGGTGCCAGACAGGTGGGTGATGGTGCCAGACAGGTGGGTGATGGTGCCAGACAGGTGGGTGATGGTGCCAGACAGGTGGGTGATGGTGCCAGACAGGTGGGTGATGGTGCCAGACAGGTGGGTGATGGTGCCAGACAGGTGGGTGATGGTGCCAGACAGGTGGGTGATGATGGTGCCAGACAGGTGGTGATGGTGCCAGACAGGTGGGTGATGATGGTGCCAGACAGGTGGGTGATGGTGCCAGACAGGTGGGTGATGGTGCCAGACAGGTGGATGATGGTGCCAGACAGGTGGATGATGGTGCCAGACAGGTGGGTGATGGTGCCAGACAGGTGGGTGATGGTGCCAGACAGGTGGGTGATGGTGCCAGACAGGTGGGTGATGGTGCCAGACAGGTGGGGTGATGGTGCCAGGGGGGGGAGACAGTGGATGATGGTGCCAGACAGGTGGGTGATGGTGCCAGACAGGTGGGTGATGGTGCCAGACAGGTGGATGATGATGGTGCCAGACACGGGGGGATGGTGCCAGACAGGTGGATGATGGTGCCAGACAGGGGGTGATGGTGCCAGACAGGTGGATGATGGTGCCAGACAGGTGGGTGATGGTGCCAGACAGGTGGGTGATGGTGTGCCAGACAGGTGGGGGATGATGGTGCCAGACAGGTGGGTGATGGTGCCAGACAGGTGGGTGATGGTGCCAGACAGGTGGGTGATGGTGCCAGACAGGTGGATGATGGTGCCAGACAGGGGGTGATGGTGCCAGACAGGTGGGATGATGGTGCCAGACAGGTGGATGATGATGGTGCCAGACAGGTGGGTGATGGTGCCAGACAGGTGGGTGATGGTGCCAGACAGGTGGGTGATGGTGCCAGACAGGTGGGTGATGGTGCCAGACAGGTGGGTGATGGTGCCAGACAGGTGGGTGATGGTGCCAGACAGGTGGGTGTGATGGTGCCAGACAGGTGGGTGATGATGGTGCCAGACAGGTGGGTGATGGTGCCAGACAGGTGGATGATGGTGCCAGACAGGTGGGTGATGGTGCCAGACAGGTGGATGATGGTGCCAGACAGGTGGATGATGGTGCCAGACAGGTGGATGATGGTGCCACGAACAGGTGGGTGATGGTGCCAGACAGGTGGGTGATGGTGCCAGACAGGTGGATGATGGTGCCAGACAGGGGGTGATGGTGCCAGACAGGTGGGTGATGGTGCCAGACAGGTGGATGATGATGGTGCCAGACAGGTGGGTGATGGTGCCAGACAGGTGGGTGATGGTGCCAGACAGGTGGGTGATGGTGCCAGACAGGTGGGTGATGGTGCCAGACAGGTGGGTGATGGTGCCAGACAGGTGGGTGATGGTGCCAGACAGGTGGGTGATGGTGCCAGACAGGTGGATGATGGTGCCAGACAGGTGGGTGATGGTGCCAGACAGGTGGGTGATGGTGCCAGACAGGTGGGTGATGGTGCCAGACAGGTGGGTGATGGTGCCAGACAGGTGGGTGATGGTGCCAGACAGGTGGGTGTGATGGTGCCAGACAGGTGGGTGATGGTGCCAGACAGGTGGGTGATGGTGCCAGACAGGTGGGTGATGGTGCCAGACAGGTGGGATGATGGTGCCAGACAGGTGGGTGATGGTGCCAGACAGGTGGGTGATGATGGTGCCAGACAGGTGGGTGATGGTGCCAGACAGGTGGGTGATGGTGCCAGACAGGTGGGTGATGATGGCCAGACAGGTGGGTGATGGTGCCAGACAGGTGGATGATGGTGCCAGACAGGTGGGTGATGGTGCCAGACAGGTGGGTGATGGTGCCAGACAGGTGGGTGATGGTGCCAGACAGGTGACAGGGGATGATGGTGCCAGACAGGTGTGGTGATGGTGCCAGACAGGTGGGTGATGGTGCCAGACAGGTGGGTGATGGTGCCAGACAGGTGGTGATGGTGCCAGACAGGTGGGTGATGGTGCCAGACAGGTGGGTGATGGTGCCAGACAGGTGGGTGATGGTGCCAGACAGGTGGGTGATGGTGCCAGACAGGTGGGGTGATGGTGCCAGACAGGTGGTGATGATGGTGCCAGACAGGTGGGTGATGGTGCCAGACAGGTGGGTGATGGTGCCAGACAGGTGGGTGATGGTGCCAGACAGGTGGGTGATGGTGCCAGACAGGTGGATGATGATGGTGCCAGACAGGTGGGTGATGGTGCCAGACAGGTGGTGATGATGGTGCCAGACAGGTGGGTGATGGTGCCAGACAGGTGGGTGATGGTGCCAGACAGGTGGGTGATGGTGCCAGACAGGTGGGTGATGGTGCCAGACAGGTGGGTGATGGGTGCCAGACAGGTGGGTGATGGTGCCAGACAGGTGGGTGATGGTGCCAGACAGGTGGGTGATGGTGCCAGACAGGTGGGTGATGGTGCCAGACAGGGGGGTGATGGTGCCAGACAGGTGGGTGATGGTGCAGACAGGTGGGGGAGATGGTGCCAGACAGGTGGGTGATGGTGCCAGACAGGTGGATGATGGTGCCAGACAGGTGGATGATGGTGCCAGACAGGTGGGTGATGTTGCCAAACAGGTGGGTGATGTTGCCAGACAGGTGGGTGATGGTGCCAGACAGGTGGGTGATGGTGCCAGGCAGGTGGGTGATGGTGCCAGACAGGTGGGTGATGGTGCCAGACAGGTGGGTGATGATAGTGCCAGGCAGGTGGTTGATGGTGCCAGACAGGTGGGTGATGGTGCCAGACAGGTGGGTGATGGTGCCAGACAGGTGGGTGATGGTGCCAGACAGGTGGGTGATGATAGTGCCAGACAGGTGGGTGATGATAGTGCCAGACAGGTGGGTGATGGTGCCAGACAGGTGGGTGATGGTGCCAGACAGGTGGGTGATGATAGTGCCAGACAGGTGGGTGATGGTGCCAGACAGGTGGGTGATGATAGTGCCAGACAGGTGGGTGATGGTGCCAGACAGGTGGGTGATGGTGCCAGACAGGTGGGTGACAAGAGAGAAGCTGTGCCAGGAGATGAGAAAGGCATCACTCTCTTAATGTTTATATCTCACCACCGCAGACTTAGCTCTGCCCTTGGCCTTCCTCTTACCAATGTTTATATCTCACCACCGCAGACTTAGCTCTGCCCTTGGCCTTCCTCTTACCAATGTTTATATCTCACCACCGCAGACTTAGCTCTGCCCTTGGCCTTCCTCTTACCAATGTTTATATCTCACCACCGCAGACTTAGCTCTGCCCTTGGCCTTCCTCTTACCAATGTTTATATCTCACCACCGCAGACTTAGCTCTGCCCTTGGCCTTCCTCTTACCAATGTTTATGTCTCACCACCGCAGACTTAGCTCTGCCCTTGGCCTTCCTCTTACCAATGTTTATGTCTCACCACCGCAGACTTAGCTCTGCCCTTGGCCTTCCTCTTATCAATGTCAGTGTGTGTACTCGCCTAATTTTGGTCTCCAGGATCGAGCTTCTGCTCTTGGAACCCGCCTTTCCAGCCGCTGGTTGTCTAATGCCTTATGTTTCCCGTACATACAATTTGGTCTATCATTTCTACTTTAAAAATGGTGTATTCTCCTAGTTGTGCTTGCGTGGGTTGAGCTCTGCTCTTTCGGCCCTCCTCTCACCTGTCAATCAACTACTACTAATTAACTGCTAATTAATTATTTTTCGCACAGGCACACACACACCCCTAACAAGCAGCCCGTAACCGCTATCTAACTCCCAGGTACCTATTTACTGCTAGGTAACAGGGGAATCAGGGTGAAAGAAACTCTGCCCATTTTTTTGTTCCTCGCTGGCGCCGGGAATCGAACCCGGGCCACAGGATTACGTGTCCAGCGTTCTATCCACACAGCCACCGGCGTCCTTGTACTCACCTAGTTGTACTCACCTAGTTGTGTTTGCAGGGGTTGAGCTCTGGCTCTTTGGTCCCACCTCTCAACTGTCAATCAACTGGTGTACAGATTCCTGAGCCTATTGGCTCTATCATATCTACATTTTAATCTGTGTATGGAGTCAGCCTCCACCACAACACTACTTAATGCATTCCATTTATTAACTACTCTGACACTGAAAAAAATTCTTTCTAACGTCTCTGTGGCTCATCTGGGTACTAAGTTTCCACCTGTGTCCACTTGTTCGTGTTCCACCCGCGCTAAAGAGTTTGTCTTTGTCCACCCTGTCAATTCCCCTGAGAATTTTGTAGGTGGTTATCATGTCTCCCCTTACTCTTCTGTTTTCCAGGGATGTGAGGTTCAGCTCCTTTAGCCTTTCCTCGTAGCTCATTCCTGTCAGTTCCGGGACCAGTCTGGTGGCATATCTCTGAATCTTCTCTAACTTCGTCTTGTGTTTAACTAGGTATGGATTGGAGGCTGGAGCTGCATACTCCAGGATTGGTCTTACATAAGTGGTGTACAGGGTCCTGAACGTGTCCTTACACAAGTTTCTAAAGGAGGTTCTTATATTGGCCAGTCTAGCATATGCCGCTGTTGATATCCTTTTGATGTGGGCCTCTGGGGACAGGTTCGGTGTGATATCGACCCCCAGATCTTTCTCTCTATTTGACTCTTGTAGGATTTCACCTCCCAGATGGTATCTTGTGTTCAGCCTTCAGCTCCCTTCGCCTAATTTCATTACATTACACTCTCCTGAGTTGAACTTTAGCAACCATTTTCTAGATCATTCCTCCAGTTTGTCCAGGTCGTCCTGCAGTCTCTGTCTATCTTCATCTGTTTAGATTCTTCTCATAATTTTCGCATCATCAGCAAACATTGAGGGGAATGAGTCTATACCCTCTGGAAGGTCGTTTATACATGCTAGAAACAGGATGGGTTAGACTACAGAGCCCTGTGGAACCCTCTGGTGACATCTCGCCACTCTGATGCTGTTACGTACCCATAGCTGGCTACGTAATAAATTTATATAAACTTTCAGGATATTAACTGTATATGTGTATATGTATTATATTCATCGTGTGTGTTGGTAATGTCAAGGGGTATAGGAGCGGTGGCGTCTCCTCACATGTATTTGACCTGTTCGATTCGGGAACGAGAGTTTGCTGGACCTGTTCAGTTTAGTGTTTCAGGTGTCACAATATTTATATTCATAAATTACGTGTATACAGTAATTACGCAGTTAGCATTGTACTTATTAATTTTGGGAAATACCTATTATGTTAATGTTTATTCTACATGTATTTTGAGAACCAGTGGTGGTTGATTTAGTCTCATTTATTAAAAAGTTATTGTTTTCTAACCCTCATCCGTTTGAGCGGAGGAGGAAGAAGACTTATGGGTTGGGATGCCACACAGCCGTGAGTTGCTGGCTGCTACTCGGGGACGTAACATGGAGGCTAAGTCTGTGTCTTTTATTGTCTAGCTTTTAGTAGTATTTTGTTCTGGGAGAGACAGTCTTATTGTTTATTGTAATAAGTGAAATATTGTGATCATCTGTAAGTACATATTATTTAGATTTATCTTGAAAATATATTATAAATTTATATGTATATTTCTTCAGTCCTAAGGGAGAAATACTTTATTATTGCTTGTGCCAATCATGTGATCACACTGGTGACCCACTATATATTACAGCAATTTTGTCATGTCCCTAGATTAAAAGTTCTTGCTGCTGTACAGGGTTATGAGCCGTGATGAACGATCTGGTTACATAGTTATGGGGGCCTGTGCCGGGAAATATTTTTCCCACTTAAACTTAACTGTGCTAATCTAACCTTGCCTTCCTAGGTACCAGTGTCTTGTGTGTTTTCTGCTATTAACTATTCCATGTGCCATGCAAGCCTTCCTGTGTGTCAAGTAACAACGTTTCACGATTTTGAGGTAAGTCATCCTATAACTTTTGTTTGTGCAGTGAGGCCAAGCGAATTTTCAGTGTGGTGAAAATTTTACAGTGAAGTGAAGTGCAGTGCCAGTGTGTTTATTATTATTGTTGTGAATCAAGTGCCAAGTGTTAATCACGATGGAGGATCAAGTGTTGTCGCTGTTGACTAACCCAAACTTTGAGGGAATTAAAAGCCTAACAAAGTCGGCGTTAGTAAATATGGCCAATAAGCTAGAATTAAACGCCAGAAATAGCATGACTAAGGCACAAATTCTGAGAGTCATAGTGACACATTTTGTTGAGAACCAAGAATTAGGAGAAGAATGTCTGGAGGAAGTTAGAGAAGAGTCAAGTGATCAAATTGCTTTAAGGCGTCTTGAGTTAGATGCACAAGTAACATATGCTAAAATTGAGGCTCAAAAGCAACAGACATTATTAGAGCTTGAGACTAAACGTTTAGAAGTTGAGGCACAAAAACAGAGAGTTTTAATTGAGTTGCAACTGGAAGCAACCCGGAAGCAACAAGCCGAAGAACACACTAAACAATTAGAGATTCAACAACAGATGGCTGACACTAACTATAGGCTTGAAACACAGCGTATGGCAGCTGGGCATGGAAATTCTAGTAATGTTTCAATTAATAATGATAATAATCCCATAAGGATGAGTAAATATATAGAATTACCCAAGTTTAATGAGGAGGATCCTGAGGTTTTCTTTGCACATTTTAATAAGATTGCCATCAGTATGAACTGGCCAAGGGATCAATGGGTAGCAATTATGCAGTCTCAATTTAAGGGGCGTAGTCAGGAGGTTTTTACATCCCTACCTGACGCTCATAGTTTTGATTATGAATTTGTAAAGAAAAGCATCTTAAATGCTTATCAATTAAATCCAGAGGCACACAGGCAAAAATTTAGAAACTTAAGGAGGTTAAGTGATCAGACAATAGCTGATTTTACTCGTCAAAAGACGAACTATTGCAACAGATGGTTAAAGTCACTTTCAGTAACAGACTTTGATGCTTTAAAGAATCTTCTTATCATGGAAGAAGTATTGTCTTGTCTCCCAGACAAATTATCTACTTATATGGCAGAACAAAAGAATGTAACAGACATTTATGAGCTGTCAAAGCTCGCTGATGAGCATGAGTTGTTGACTAAGGCCCAGTTTACGGCCACTTCACCTAAGTCTAGTCGTAGAGTAAATTACAATGCTCACAGAACTCCTTATCAGAATCCCTGCAGTCCTAGTGCTCCAGTTACTCCCATGAGCTCTTTTCTTACAAAACCTAATCCTGCTACTTCATTGTCAGGAATGTCAAATAATAATAAGGTTAATTCTAAACCTACAGTTGGTTCTACAGGTGTGTCCACTGTAAGGTCCTGTTCCCATTGTAAGAAAAAAGGCCATGGAATTAATTCCTGTTTTATCTTGCACCCTGAGTTACGACCAACTGGTCTCATTTATTGTAGAGGTGTGCAAAATAAATTTACTAATAAACATGTAACTGTAAACCCCAATTGGGTGAAACAGTATTCACCATATATGTCTTCAGGTGAAGTTTTGTGTGTTGATGGGAAGTGGAAGCTGGTGAATATTCTTCGTGATACTGGTGCTTCCCAAACCTTAATTTCTGCTAGTATACTTTCTAATGTTGAAAAGAGAGATACTGGAAATGATGTTGTTCTTCAGAGTGTTGCAGGATGTCAAACTGTACCTCTGATAGATGTTACTTTAAGATCCACCATTGCTCCTAGTTTATGCACTGTGGGTGTTTGTACACAGTTGCCCATCCCAGGTGTGGATGTTATATTGGGTAATGATGTGGCCATAAATCATGTTGTGGGTGAGATGATCCCAGTTTGTATAAACAGCCAGTTGCAGATCATGTTTATCCTGCCTGTGCTGAAGTTAGTTCTATGAACGAACCTGTTGTAGTAGATGGTGTTGTCCATCCTACCTGTGCTGATGTCAGTACTATTATAAATCCAGTTGTCAGTTCTACTGTTGTTACTCAAGCATTTGTTCCAGTAACCAGTACCCCTTCAGTGGAGAAGTGGGATGTGGTTGTTCCAGATTCCTGTGTGGCCGATTTAGTTGTTGAGAGTAAGCCTGATGCTATGACTCTGCTTTATTCCAATAAATTGGGAAAGGATGTCCATGTACCAGTGTCTTGCCCGCTCACTACGAACGTTGTGCCAGGAGTTGAGAGAAACTTAAAAGCCACGACTCTGTTGTATTCTAGCCAAGTGAATGGTTTAAGACAAGATGTCGGGTTGGCAGAAGTATTCCCGCTCACTCCAAGTTTAGAATCAGTTGTCGAGAGTAAGTCTGTTGTAGAGGCCCCGCCTCACCCTAGTCAAGTTGATAGTATAGGGGAGGAGGTCAAATTACCTGTTACTTGCCCGCTCGCTTCAGATTCCTTTAATTTATGTGCATTGAGTAGAACTGACCCTAAGATTTCAGAGAGAAGCAAGGAGACAGTCTGTACTGTAGATCCAGTTCTGGAGAGTGTGGGAAATCAACCAGAGGATCAGCTTCTGTCGAGTAGATGGAGACCCATTGAGCCTCCCTCTTCAGTTGTCTGTGAGGCTGTGACCCCGCTTGGTAGTGTTATTGATTGTGAACAGACAGTACTCCAAGCAGCTCCAGATGTCATGGGAGGAAATTTTGGTAAAACCATTGAGAGTAGTAAGTTTCATTCGGATCTAAGTTGCAGAGAGTTGTGGGTTGTGATTCTTATTCCATGTGGAGTAAGTATTTCTCATTGTGTAAATTGAGTCAGAGTGTGTGTAGAATGTTGAAATCTACTTTTATTCTGCAGGAGCCATTCTCTTGTGAAGTAATGGACTGTGGGACATCTTTGTCCAGCCTTGTGGTTGAGCAGAGAGAGTTTACTCAAGTAGGTTGTGCATCCGGTTGTTCTGAGGAAGTGGTGAGTTATACTAGAGCAGTGTCTCTATATTCAGATCCAGTTTATTTTGATGCAAGAGGAGTGAACAAAGTGTATGTTCCACTCAAGTGTGGTGTTGGCTTTCAGAGTCATCTTGGTGTTGACTTGCAGAGTCATATTGGTGGTGAAGGATTTAATCATACTTGGGAGCAGGTGTTTGAGGCTCCAGGTGTGTATTTCAAGTTGGGGGATAAGGTTATCCTAGATTGTGTTAATAACTGTGAAGGGTTACAGATTGTCCTTGGGTGTTTCCCAGGTAATCTGCTGTGCGTCTTCAAGATGTTAAAACCCTTAAACCTCTTGGTTGATTGTTTGTCATCAGACGTAAATCACTTGGAAAGTGATGGTGAGGGTTGTCAAGTTTTCGGCATGTTCTTGTTAGTCTTTTGGAAGACTAGACGGTTGATGAAAGTGTGTGTTGTGTTCAAGTTCACCCTCAGCAATTGTGAACTTGTCTTCAGAGTCATGATTGAGATATGGTGCCTAGGCATATGCCTGTGCAAGGTAGTCTTTGCACTTATCTTTGGTTGTATTTCTTGGTTTCAAGGCCAAAGGTTTGCTAAGTTGGTGTGTTGTGTTGCTGAAGGTTCTATGAATGGGGAAATATTATACATAAATGTGAAGTTTAATGCTAATTTCTCTAATTTTAGTATCCATTGGGCGAGAGTATGTGTTCCACAGAGGATCAAGAGTGATGCGGAGCAGATGCTTTTGTCAGAGCATACCCAGGAGAAGTCCCAACACTACTTTACATCCAGTCAGAGTCATGGAAAATGGAGTCTGTCTTGGAAAATTCCACCATCTAGAAAATGGATCATATGGAAATATGGGACTGATCTAGGAGAAATAGTAGAAACAGATGTAGAAAATAATTGCAGTGATGTCTGTGTGAAAACAGTTACCTTTATTGACAATTCTATTCATGCTAATGATGATAATGTTGATGATAGGTGTGTGAAGTATGATCTGAAACAAAGTGAAATAAATGAGATAGTACCCTGGAGAGATAAATTTGCATACTCCAGTGAAACATATGTAGAACTTTCTGAGTTTCATGTAAGAAATATTGGAAGTGTTTCATTCTGTTCAGAAATATATACTTATTGCTTGTACATGTTTGGTGAAATTAATACCATAAATCAAGTGTCATACATTCTACTTCAGAAAAAATGCCATTGATCTTCAATCCATTGCATTTTTTTTCTTGGAGGTGGAAGTGTTACGTACCCATAGCTGGCTACGTAATAAATTTATATAAACTTTCATGATATTAACTGTATATGTGTATATGTATTATATTCATCGTGTGTGTTGGCAATGTCAAGGGGTATAGGAGCGGTGGCGTCTCCTCACGTGTATTTGACCTGTTCGATTCGGGAACGAGAGTTTGCTGGACCTGTTCAGTTTAGTGTTTCAGGTGTCACAATATTTATATTCATAAATTACGTGTATACAGTAATTACGCAGTTAGCATTGTACTTATTAATTTTGGGAAATACCTATTATGTTAATGTTTATTCTACATGTATTTTGAGAACCAGTGGTGGTTGATTTAGTCTCATTTATTAAAAAGTTATTGTTTTCTAACCCTCATCCTTTGAGCGGAGGAGGAAGAGGACTTATGGGTTGGGTAGCCACACAGCCGTCAGTTGCTGGCTGCTACTCGGGGACGTAACATGGAGGCTAAGTCTGTGTCTTTTGTTGTCTAGCTTTTAGTAGTATTTTGTTCTGGGAGAGACAGTCTTATTGTTTATTGTAATAAGTGAAATATTGTGATCATCTGTAAGTACATATTATTTAGATTTATCTTGAAATATATTATAAATTTATATGTATATTTCTTCAGTCCTAAGGGAGAAATACTTTATTATTGCTTGTGCCAATCATGTGATCACACTGGTGACCCACTATATATTACAGCAATTCTATGGCCCTAGGCAAACAGTTCTTTAATGCTGTACAGGGTTATGAGCCGTGATGAACGATCTGGTTACNGCCAGACAGGTGGGTGATGGTGCCAGACAGGGGGATGATGGTGCCAGACAGGTGGATGATGGTGCCAGACAGGTGGATGATGGTGCCAGACAGGTGGGTGATGGTGCCAGACAGGTGGGTGATGGTGCCAGACAGGTGGGTGATGGTGCCAGACAGGTGGGTGATGGTGCCAGACAGGTGGGTGATGATGGTGCCAGACAGGTGGGTGATGGTGCCAGACAGGTGGGTGATGATGGTGCCAGACAGGTGGGTGATGGTGCCAGACAGGTGGGTGATGGTGCCAGACAGGTGGTGATGGTGCCAGACAGGTGGGTGATGGTGCCAGACAGGTGGATGATGGTGCCAGACAGGTGGGTGATGGTGCCAGACAGGTGGGTGATGGTGCCAGACAGGTGGGTGATGGTGCCAGACAGGTGGGTGATGGTGCCAGACAGGTGGGTGATGGTGCCAGACAGGTGGGTGATGATGGTGCAGACAGGTGGGTGATGGTGCCAGACAGGTGGGTGATGGTGCCAGACAGGTGGGTGATGGTGCCAGACAGGTGGGTGATGGTGCCACAGACAGGTGGGTGATGGTGCCAGACAGTGGGTGATGGTGCCAGACAGGTGGGTGATGGTGCCAGACAGGTGGGGTGATGGTGCCAGACAGGTGGATGATGGTGCCAGACAGGTGGGTGATGGTGCCAGACAGGTGGATGATGGTGCCAGACAGGTGGGTGATGGTGCCAGACAGGTGGGTGATGGTGCCAGACAGGTGGGTGATGGTGCCAGACAGGTGGGTGATGGTGCCAGACAGGTGGGTGATGGTGCCAGACAGGTGGGTGATGGTGCCAGACAGGTGGGTGATGGTGCCAGACAGGTGGTGATGATGGTGCCAGACAGGTGGGTGATGGTGCCAGACAGGTGGATGATGGTGCCAGACAGGTGGGGTGATGGTGCCAGACAGGTGGATGATGGTGCCAGACAGGTGGATGATGGTGCCAGACAGGTGGATGATGGTGCCAGACAGGTGGGTGATGGTGCCAGACAGGTGGGTGATGATGGTGCCAGACAGGTGGGTGATGGTGCCAGACAGTGGGTGATGATGGCCAGACAGGTGGGTGATGGTGCCAGACAGGTGGATGATGGTGCCAGACAGGTGGTGATGGTGCCAGACAGGTGGATGATGGTGCCAGACAGGTGGGTGATGGTGCCAGACAGGTGGGATGATGGTGCCAGACAGGTGGGTGATGGTGCCAGACAGGTGGGTGATGGTGCCAGACAGGTGGGTGATGGTGCCAGACAGGTGGGTGATGGTGCCAGACAGGTGGGTGATGGTGCCAGACAGGTGGATGATGGTGCCAGACAGGTGGGTGATGGTGCCAGACAGGTGGGTGATGGTGCCAGACAGGTGGGTGATGGTGCCAGACAGGTGGGTGATGGTGCCAGACAGGTGGGTGATGGTGCCAGACAGGGGGTGATGATGGTGCCAGACAGGTGGGTGATGGTGCCAGACAGGTGGGTGATGGTGCCAGACAGGTGGGTGATGGTGCCAGACAGGTGGGTGATGGTGCCAGACAGGTGGGTGATGGTGCCAGACAGGTGGGTGATGGTGCCAGACAGGTGGGTGATGGTGCCAGACAGGTGGATGATGGTGCCAGACAGGTGGATGATGGTGCCAGACAGGTGGGTGATGGTGCCAGACAGGTGGGATGATGGTGCCAGACAGGTGGGTGATGGTGCCAGACAGGTGGGTGATGGTGCCAGACAGGTGGGTGATGATGGTGCCAGACAGGTGGGTGATGGTGCCAGACAGGTGGATGATGGTGCCAGACAGGTGGGTGATGGTGCCAGACAGGTGGGTGATGGTGCCAGACAGGTGGATGATGGTGCCAGACAGGTGGATGATGGTGCCAGACAGGTGGGTGATGGTGCCAGACAGGTGGGTGATGATGGTGCCAGACAGGTGGGTGATGGTGCCAGACAGGTGGATGATGGTGCCAGACAGGTGGGTGATGGTGCCAGACAGGTGGATGATGGTGCCAGACAGGTGGATGATGGTGCCAGACAGGTGGATGATGGTGCCAGACAGGTGGATGATGGTGCCAGACAGGTGGTGATGATGGTGCCAGACAGGTGGGTGATGGTGCCAGACAGGTGGGTGATGGTGCCAGACAGGTGGGTGATGGTGCCAGACAGGTGGGTGATGGTGCCAGACAGGTGGGTGATGGTGCCAGACAGGTGGGTGATGGTGCCAGACAGGTGGGTGATGGTGCCAGACAGGTGGGTGATGGTGCCAGACAGGTGGGTGATGGTGCCAGACAGGTGGTGATGGTGCCAGACAGGTGGGTGATGGTGCCAGACAGGTGGGTGATGATGGTGCCAGACAGGTGGGTGATGGTGCCAGACAGGTGGGTGATGGTGCCAGACAGGTGGGTGATGGTGCCAGACAGGTGGGTGATGGTGCCAGACAGGTGGGTGATGGTGCCAGACAGGTGGGTGATGGTGCCAGACAGGTGGGTGATGGTGCCAGACAGGTGGGATGATGGTGCCAGACAGGTGGGTGATGGTGCCAGACAGGTGGATGATGGTGCCAGACAGGTGGGTGATGGTGCCAGACAGGTGGGTGATGGTGCCAGACAGGTGGGATGATGGTGCCAGACAGGTGGTGATGGTGCCAGACAGGTGGGTGATGGTGCCAGACAGGTGGATGATGGTGCCAGACAGGTGGATGATGGTGCCAGACAGGTGGATGATGGTGCCAGACAGGTGGGTGATGGTGCCAGACAGGTGGGATGATGGTGCCAGACAGGTGGGTGATGGTGCCAGACAGGTGGGTGATGGTGCCAGACAGGTGGGTGATGGTGCCAGACAGGTGGGTGATGGTGCCAGACAGGTGGGTGATGGTGCCAGACAGGTGGGTGATGGTGCCAGACAGGTGGGTGATGGTGCCAGACAGGTGGATGATGGTGCCAGACAGGTGGGTGATGGTGCCAGACAGGTGGTGATGATGGTGCCAGACAGGTGGGTGATGGTGCCAGACAGGTGGGTGATGGTGCCAGACAGTGGGTGATGGTGCCAGACAGGTGGATGATGGTGCCAGACAGGTGGGTGATGGTGCCAGACAGGTGGTGATGGTGCCAGACAGGTGGGATGATGGTGCCAGACAGGTGGGTGATGGTGCCAGACAGGTGGGTGATGGTGCCAGACACGGGGTGATGGTGCCAGACAGGTGGTGATGGTGCCAGACAGGTGGGTGATGGTGCCAGACAGGTGGGTGATGGTGCCAGACAGGTGGGTGATGGTGCCAGACAGGTGGGTGATGGTGCCAGACAGGTGGGTGATGGTGCCAGACAGGTGGATGATGGTGCCAGACAGGTGGGTGATGGTGCCAGACAGGTGGTGATGGTGCCAGACAGGTGGGTGATGGTGCCAGACAGGTGGATGATGGTGCCAGACAGGTGGGTGATGGTGCCAGACAGGTGGATGATGATGGTGCCAGACAGGTGGGTGATGGTGCCAGACAGGTGGGTGATGGTGCCAGACAGGTGGGTGATGGTGCCAGACAGGTGGGTGATGGTGCCAGACAGGTGGGTGATGGTGCCAGACAGGTGGGTGATGGTGCCAGACAGGTGGGTGATGATGGTGCCAGACAGGTGGGTGATGGTGCCAGACAGGTGGATGATGGTGCCAGACAGGTGGGTGATGGTGCCAGACAGGTGGATGATGGTGCCAGACAGGTGGGTGATGGTGCCAGACAGGTGGGTGATGGTGCCAGACAGGTGGGTGATGGTGCCAGACAGGTGGATGATGGTGCCAGACAGGTGGGTGATGGTGCCAGACAGGTGGGTGATGGTGCCAGACAGGTGGGTGATGGTGCCAGACAGGTGGGTGATGGTGCCAGACAGGTGGGTGATGATGGTGCCAGACAGGTGGGTGATGGTGCCAGACAGGTGGGTGATGATGGTGCCAGACAGGTGGGTGATGGTGCCAGACAGGTGGGTGATGGTGCCAGACAGGTGGATGATGGTGCCAGACAGGGGGATGATGGTGCCAGACAGGTGGGTGATGGTGCCAGACAGGTGGGTGATGGTGCCAGACAGGTGGATGATGGTGCCAGACAGGTGGGTGATGGTGCCAGACAGGTGGGGGTGATGGTGCCAGACAGGTGGGTGATGGTGCCAGACAGGGGATGATGATGGTGCCAGACAGGTGGGTGATGGTGCCAGACAGGTGGATGATGGTGCCAGACAGGTGGGTGATGGTGCCAGACAGGTGGTGATGGTGCCAGACAGGTGGTGATGGTGCCAGAGACAGGTGGGTGATGGTGCCAGACAGGTGGATGATGATGGTGCCAGACAGGTGGGTGATGGTGCCAGACAGGGGGATGATGGTGCCAGACAGGTGGGTGATGGTGCCAGACAGGTGGGTGATGGTGCCAGACAGGTGGATGATGGTGCCAGACAGGTGGGTGATGGTGCCAGACAGGTGGGTGATGATGGTGCCAGACAGGTGGGTGATGGTGCCAGACAGGTGGGTGATGGTGCCAGACAGGTGGGTGATGATGGTGCCAGACAGGTGGGTGATGGTGCCAGACAGGTGGATGATGGTGCCAGACAGGTGGTGATGGTGCCAGACAGGTGGGTGATGGTGCCAGACAGGGGGTGATGATGGTGCCAGACACGGGTGATGGTGCCAGACAGGTGGATGATGGTGCCAGACAGGTGGGTGATGGTGCCAGACAGGTGGATGATGGTGCCAGACAGGTGGATGATGGTGCCAGACAGGTGGATGATGGTGCCAGACAGGTGGATGATGGTGCCAGACAGGTGGTGATGATGGTGCCAGACAGGTGGGTGATGGTGCCAGACAGGTGGGTGATGGTGCCAGACAGGTGGGTGATGGTGCCAGACAGGTGGGTGATGGTGCCAGACAGGTGGGTGATGGTGCCAGACAGGTGGATGGTGCCAGACAGGTGGGTGATGGTGCCAGACAGGTGGGTGATGGTGCCAGACAGGTGGGTGATGGTGCCAGACAGGTGGATGATGGTAGACAGGTGGGTGATGGTGCCAGACAGGTGGGTGATGATGGTGCCAGACAGGTGGGTGATGGTGCCAGACAGGTGGGTGATGGTGCCAGACAGGTGGGTGATGGTGCCAGACACGTGGGGGTGATGGTGCCAGACAGGTGGGTGATGGTGCCAGACAGGTGGTGATGGTGCCAGACAGGTGGTGATGGTGCCAGACAGGTGGGTGATGGTGCCAGACAGGTGGGATGATGGTGCCAGACAGGTGGTGATGGTGCCAGACAGGTGGATGATGGTGCCAGACAGGTGGGTGATGGTGCCAGACAGGTGGATGATGGTGCCAGACAGGTGGATGATGGTGCCAGACAGGTGGGTGATGGTGCCAGACAGGTGGGTGATGATGGTGCCAGACAGGTGGGTGATGGTGCCAGACAGGTGGGTGATGGTGCCAGACAGGTGGGGATGATGGTGCCAGACAGGTGGGGATGGTGCAGACAGACAGGTGGGTGATGGTGCCAGACACGTGGGTGATGGTGCCAGACAGGTGGTGATGGTGCCAGACAGGTGGTGATGGTGCCAGACAGGTGGGTGATGGTGCCAGACAGGTGGGTGATGGTGCCAGACAGGGGGTGATGATGTGCCAGACAGGTGGGTGATGGTGCCAGACAGGTGGATGATGGTGCCAGACAGGTGGGTGATGGTGCCAGACAGGTGGATGATGGTGCCAGACAGGTGGATGATGGTGCCAGACAGGTGGGTGATGGTGCCAGACAGGTGGGTGATGGTGCCAGACAGGTGGTGATGATGGTGCCAGACAGGTGGGTGATGGTGCCAGACAGGTGGGTGATGGTGGTGCCAGACAGGTGGTGATGGTGCCAGACAGGTGGGTGATGGTGCCAGACAGGTGGGTGATGGTGCCAGACAGGTGGATGATGGTGCCAGACAGGGGTGTGATGGTGCCAGACAGGTGGGTGATGGTGCCAGACAGGTGGGTGATGGTGCCAGACAGGTGGATGATGGTGCCAGACAGGGGGTGATGGTGCCAGACAGGTGGGTGATGATGGTGCCAGACAGGTGGGTGATGGTGCCAGACAGGNGTTAGTGCAACTGCCTATAATTTTTGCCAGGCTTTACTCCCCCCCTTGTGCAACGGAGCTATATCTGCAGATTTAAGTGCTGCTGGTATCTCCCCTGTATCCAGGCTCTTTCTCCATATTACGCTGAGTGCTCTCGCTACTGGTACTTTACATTTCTTTATGAATATTGAATTCCATGAGTCAGGCCCAGGGGCTGAGTGCATAGGCATATTGTCAATTTCTCTTTCAAAGTCTTCCGAGTTTGTGGTAATATCCGTTATATTATCTGCAGCTTGAATGTCATTCATAAAGAAGCTGTCTGGGTCATCAACTTTCATGTTGTTAATTGGTGTGCTAAACATAGCCTCATACTGGCTTCTTAAAATTTCACTAATCTCTTTGTTGTCCTCTGTGTACGTACCTTCATTTGTAATTAACGGTCCAATACTGGTCGAGGTTTTGGATTTTGATTTAGCGTATGTGAAAAAATATTTCGGATTTTTCCTTATCTCTTGTATAGCTCTCTGTTCCAATTCCATTTCCTCAGACTCATATGATCGCTTCAACGTTTGTTCGATTTCTTCGATCTCCCTGCTTAGGCTTATTTTCCTTGCTTGTGATAGTTGTGTCTGCCGAAGCATTTCCGTTATTTTTTTCCTTCTCCTGTACAGTCGTCTGCGTTCTCTTTCTAGTGTGTTCCTCTTTCTGCCCCTCCTCACCGGCACGTGCTTCAAGCAGACCTTGTAAGCTTCAGCTGTCAGTTGAGCTATTCCCTGTGTGGGAGTTTTGTCGCTTAAGACCGTCTCCCATTGAATGGTTGAAAGGTCTACATTTATTTTTTCCCAGTCAATCCTCTTATTGTTGAAATTGAATTGATTGAATATTCCTTCTCGCTTGTTGGGTCTCTTAGATCTACTACCGTTATTTATGCTAGTTCGCACTTCAATGAGCTTATGGTCTGAGTATGAAGTATCTGAGATTGTTATGTCTCTGATTAGTTCATCATTGTTTGTGAATAACAAGTCTAGTGTGTTTTCGTTCCTAGTTGGTTCTGTAATCTGTTGATTGAGCGAGAATTTGTCACAGAATCTCAAAAGTTCTCTGACTTGTGGCTGGTTATTTCCGGGTCATTCCCTGCTATGATATTTGTGTTTGCCATTCTCCATCTTAGACTCGGTAAATTGAAATCTCCAAGGAAGATAATATCTGGAGCTGGGTTTGCTAGGTCATCAAGTATGTTCTCTATTTTGTGCATCTGCTCTGTGAATTCCTCAACCGTTGTATCTGGCGGTTATATATTAAAATAATAATTAGGTTTAGTTTCTCTACCTTAATTCCAAGTACCTCTACCACCTCATTAGTTGAGTTTAGTAGTTCTGTGCATACCAGGTCCTCTTTAATATACAGACCTACTCCTCCATTTGACCTAGTTTTTCTATCACATCTGTATAAATTATAATTTGGAATCCAGATTTCACCATCCATGTAATCTTTTGTATGAGTTTCCGTGAATGCTCCAAATATGGAGTTTGACTCTAATAGGAGACCATTTATGAACTTGACTTTATTCCTTGACTTTGGCTTTAGACCTTGAATGTTCGCAAAAATGAATGATTGTCCATATTGTGTGTCACTTCTGGAAGGTTTTGGTGGTTCTCCCTCCTCTCTACCCTGACCCAGGGTGTGTTGTTGTGGCAATGGGTTGTCCAGTTTTGGAAGTGATATGCCAGACAGGTGGGTGATGATGGTGCCAGACACGTGGGTGATGGTGCCAGACAGGTGGATGATGGTGCCAGACACGTGGGTGATGGTGCCAGACAGGTGGATGATGGTGCCAGACAGGTGGATGATGGTGCCAGACAGGTGGATGATGGTGCCAGACAGGTGGATGATGGTGCCAGACAGGTGGATGATGATGGTGCCAGACAGGTGGGTGATGGTGCCAGACAGGTGGGTGATGGTGCCAGACAGGTGGGTGATGGTGGCAGACAGGTGGGTGATGGTGCCAGACAGGTGGGTGATGGTGCCAGACACGTGGATGATGGTGCCAGACAGGTGGGTGATGGTGCAAGACAGGTGGGTGATGGTGCCAGACAGGTGGGTGATGGTGCCAGACACGTGGATGATGGTGCCAGACAGGTGGGTGATGGTGCCAGACAGGTGGGTGATGATGGTGCGAGACAGGTGGGTGATGGTGCCAGACAGGTGGGTGATGGTGCCAGACAGGTGGGTGATGGTGCCAGACACGTGGGTGATGGTGCCAGACAGGTGGGTGATGGTGCCAGACAGGTGGGTGATGGTGCCAGACAGGTGGATGATGGTGCCAGACAGGTGGATGATGATGGTGCCAGACAGGTGGGTGATGGTGCCAGACAGGTGGGTGATGGTGGCAGACAGGTGGGTGATGGTGGCAGACAGGTGGGTGATGGTGCCAGACAGGTGGGTGATGGTGCCAGACACGTGGATGATGGTGCCAGACAGGTGGGTGATGGTGCAAGACAGGTGGGTGATGGTGCCAGACAGGTGGGTGATGGTGCCAGACACGTGGATGATGGTGCCTGACAGGTGGGTGATGGTGCCAGACAGGTGGGTGATGATGGTGCCAGACAGGTGGGTGATGGTCACAGACAGGTGGGTGATGGTGCCAGACAGGTGGGTGATGGTGCCAGACACGTGGGTGATGGTGCCAGACAGGTGGGTGATGGTGCCAGACAGGTGGGTGATGGTGCCAGACACGTGGATGATGGTGCCAGACAGGTGGGTGATGGTGCCAGACAGGTGGGTGATGATGGTGCCAAACAGGTGGGTGATGGTGTCAGACAGGTGGGTGATGGTGCCAGACAGGTGGATGATGGTGCCAGACAGGTGGGTGATGGTGCCAGACAGGTGGGTGATGGTGATGCCAAACAGGTGGGTGATGATGGTGCCAGACAGGTGGGTGATGGTGCCAGACAGGTGGGTGATGGTGCCATACAGGTGGATGATGATGGTGCCAGACAGGTGGATGATGATGG
>WNGS01000925.1:0-10117 GCA_020271785.1 Procambarus virginalis | reverse complement strand
TGTGCTCAAGTCTTCACATCAACGACACGAGGCTCGGCCGCTAAGTTTACCCTTTTTGTTATTATGTGGCCACTATTAACATTTAGGCTAGCAGTCGTTAGGCCGAATGCAAACCAACAAAAGCTAGTACGTGTCTTAATTAAATTTACCATCTAATTAGATGATTATCAGTTTATTTCTATGATACAAATTGTTTAGACATTAGCTGATAATTTACTACCGTCATTCCCATGATTTAGGATGTAAATGTAATTACCTATTGTGTAGAAGATATCTACAATGTAATTGCCTTTCAGTACCAAGGCGACTTCAACCGAGGTGCTAGGCTTCCCCACCGTTCTGTGCAACAATTTGCCCTATGCAACACGTCGTCGGTGGAGTGTAGCAACCGATTACACCTCACTAGCTCCACAGCTAAGCTGTCCATTTTTCCATCAGTAGCAATAACTCCATAGTTACAGTAGTGATCTCCTAAAGAGATCAATTATACTAACCCTTTGATTTACTGATGCTGTTCAACATTTCAGTAGTATATTGAGGTGCATTTACCTCCATCAATATTATATTCTACATTTATTGATTTTCACATTTGATTTACTCTGGTGAAGAACCAGCACCAGAATAATGCTAGGGATGTATTAATCTTTTAGCATGTAACCCCCCCAATTTTGTGTAGTTAATTTGACTCCATTCATATAAGCATTACAGTTTTACCAAGATCCATAGGACACTAGTTCCTAGGATCAGTTTTTTCCATTGTCTCTTTGTTTTCCACTTTTTCTCAAAAAGTGGTGGTCCTTCATAGCTATCGAAGTATATATATATATTCATTTAATTATTAGTTACTGGGTCTCAGAGCCCAAAACAAGTTATTAGTTATTGGAGTCAGGTTTTCCCCACAATAGGAACTGTCAAGAAGTGTTTAAGGAAGACCTTGCATCGACAGAAAATTAGTTACTCAGAACTCCAAACACTCGTCGTGGAAATTGAGGCGCGAGTCAACAATCGCCCATTAACTTATCTATCAGATGATTTCTCACAGAGAGAGCCTCTGAGTCCCTCGCATTTAATACATGGAGGCCTGCTGAGCCCTCTGATACCTTTGGCAGAAGAGGACCCCGTCGATCCTTACTATGTAACCAGGAGTGACTTAGTACAAAGTTACCAACATCTCTCAAGAGTAATTGAAAGGTGGAATGAGGTGTGGACTCGAGAGTACCTCACCGCTCTACGAGAGTACCACTATGGAGCTTCGAGCCCCTATAATAAAGTACAGCTTAAACCAGGAGACCTAGTATTAGTTGACAGTGATGGACCAAGGTCAGAATGGCCTATAGGCAAAATTGTTGCAATCCACCCAGATCACCAAGGCATCCTGAGAGTAGTACGAGTTTTGTGCAAAGGCACTACTACTCTAAAGACATTAGAGAAGTTGGTACCTCTCGAATTAGCAGAACGAGAGTGTTTATCAGAACCAGCTTCAACAGTTTCCGAGGACAACAATTCTGATCCACCGAGCACCCGCCCCACTAGAGCAGCTGCTCAACAATGTAAAAGGAAACTACAAGCCTATTATAGCTCTGATTAAGAGCAAATAATTTTTCATCCAATTTGAGTGATCATGATGATACTGTGTTGTGATGTCTAGTAACCAATCAGCTACAAGTCACAATGACCCAGACATTCACCTCACAGTAGAGTCTCAGTTACTTGAATTGTATGATTCATTCATTAACTTGTGTAAACTATTAATTATGACATTAAATTTCATGTCTTAAATTCTTGTATGTCCTTGACATTACGGGACATCCGTTGTGTGTGTACTAACATACTAACATACTAACATACTAACTTCGGGATAGGTACGTCAGTACTCAACATGGCACTGCGACCCGAGTTTTCTCCCCCCGGAGTTATGTTGGAAATTTCCAACATTTATCATCTATTATTATATTATAATAAATTACCATTACCTTACTAATTGCAGTAGTTCTTAACACCACTAACAGTAGTGTTAATATAATTTAATCTGAGCATATTGCTGATAATATTACTCCTGATAATGTAAAACGAGAGTTATTAATTGAAATTATTTAGTAACAGTTTTTATTCTGTTACGATCGAATGCTCTGGAGAAGTATAAATATTCTCTCCATTTCTCGCTAGAGATCATTTATCGAGAATATTATAATTATTAAATCCCTATAATTCCAACCCAGTTCATATTATCGCATTTCATCCATAATTGCGCGGAAAAGAATAATTTGTGTTTAATAATTTCCGTGGTGAATGCGAGAGCGGGCAGGAGGGAGGCGGCGACGCCATTACTCAACAAGGCTTGGTCATGAGGCAGCGTGGGTGAGGCACATGGCAGCTGCTGGGAATTCTTATCGACAAGAATTACGTTGATACCCAGTTAATAAGTGAAAATTACTTGCCTATGTGTTCTCTAGTGCCTCGTCAGTTAATAACGCGTCGACAATTGAAGCCAGGACTCGTAATTAAGTGTGCACAGCAGTGAACATTGGGACTGGCAGACGCGAATTTCGGCAGACCTCAGTACTCTGTTACGCTCACCTAAGTATTACTCTGTTTTGATGCAGCAAAGTAGTTAGTACATTTGTGAGTAGTTTGTCGTCAGGAAGAATGAACATCAAAAATAACATGTTAGTAATGTTTATCACTTATCTCAGTTTCATGAATATCTGAACATAATTTGTAGCCTAGTCAATCGCTACTTTACATTCCTTTGCTTACAGCGTGTATTTGAGGTGCCAGCAAGATTCTCATCAATCGTGTTATTTACCTCGAGTTCTTTCTCTATGGGGATTCCGTGACCACGAGGACGAATGATGAACTGGCGCTAGAAATCGTCTTACAGCTAAGACACATTTTTCGTACAAATTTATTCAATTTGATTATTGATTCTATATAATTCATACAATTTTCTATTGAATAATTATTGCCAGATTTGGTAATTAATGTTATGCTCTAACTGTGCTCAATATTTATGCTCAGTGATTAATGATGATTAATGATCATAATGATTATAATTTGATTACCATATATTTGAATATATTGTAGATAGATTTACCATGTTATTAATACCACAATGAACTAGTGACGAACCACACTGGTTCCTAGATATATATGAACTTCTAGAAATAACCCCCCAATGTTAATATTTGAGGCTTTGGCTTTAATTAATAATTACAGTCTTCATTTATTTCAAGTGATTATTCATTAAATGAGTTTCCATAGACACTGGTTCTCTAGTGTCGTTCAAATGATCACTTTTATTTGTTTTCCCTCTTTTCTCAAAAGTGGGTGGTCCTTCGAGTTATTTCAATACAATAATTAAATAATTTAATTTCTGAGTTCAAGCCCCAGATTCCCAACAGTTGCTCCCGTGCCCTTCATATTACAAGAACAATTCAAACACAATCACCATAGGAGTTGGTTCAGCGTTGTCAATAAGCAGCGGTATCCGCCTTGCTGCTGGTGTTAACGTGTGTCTGCGTTGCCAAGAATTACGGCGAAGTGCGTTAATTAACTTGGCCTCCCCTTTAGCGGAGAGCAGAGAGCCTTATACGCTCGTTAAATTACGTTCATTTCCCAAGTATGAGGATCAGAAGGCGAGCGTTGACGTTAAAAAGGTTGGTCTTTGGCATCCCTGCTTCAGATAAACACGAGACTACCATAATTCATGAGGTAATTACTACTAGTCATCAGTTTATTCGGCTAATTAGCAAGCTCCAAGCGTCGGCCAAGACACATATAATGATAATTACACCTTTGTATTGACAGTGGGCGTGTATCATCGCAGAAGAGGATCACCATTACACCTTTGTATTGACAGCGGGCGTGTATCATCGCAGAAGAGGATCACCATTACACCTTTGTATTGACAGCGGGCGTGTATCATCGCAGAAGACGATCACATTCACAAGTTTCACAGCGAATCGACCCGTTCTTAAATCCTTCACCGAGTGATGATTTCCATGCTGTTATTAACCCTGAATTACAATTTATTTCGTTGATTCCAGATGCTTCCGGAAGGAGGTGATGGCAGACTTACACACACACACACACACACACACACACACACACACACACACACACACACACACACACACACACACACAACTTCGTTGGAAGACAGAAGAGTTAGGGGGGACATGATCACCACATTCAAGATTCTCAGGGGAATCGACAGGGTTGATAAACACAGGCTGTTTAACACAAGGGGCACACGCACTAGGGGACACAGGTGGAAACTGAGTGCCCAAATGAGCCACAGAGATATTAGAAAGAACTTTTTTAGTGTCAGAGTGGTTGACAAATGGAATGCATTAGGAAGCGATGTGGTGGAGGCTGACTCCATACACAGTTTCAAGTGTAGATATGATAGAGCCCATTAGGCTCAGGAAACTGTACACCTGTTGATTGACGGTTGAGAGGCGGGACCACAGAACCAGAGCTCAACCCCCGCAAGCACAACTAGGTGAGTACAACTAGGTGAGTACACACACACACACACACACACACACACACACACACACACACACACACACACACACACACACACACACACACGATTTCGTTATTAATTGTGATTTACTTTATTGTCGTTAATAGGATGGTGAAACTGGCCTGATTGTGTTTCGTGGCATCATGCAGGCCCCTTGCAACATAAAAGTTACTGGTGCATTATCTAACCTTGCAGCATAAAAGTTACTGGTCCATTATCTAACCTTGCAGCATAAAAGTTACTGGTCCATTATCTAACCTTGCAGCATAAAAGTTACTGGTCCATTATCTAACCTTGCAGCATAAAAGTTACTGGTCCATTATCTAACCTTGCAACATAAAAGTTACTGGTCCATTATCTAACCTTGCAACATAAAAGTTACTGGTCCATTATCTAACCTTGCAACATAAAAGTTACTGGTGTCTAACCTTGACAATAATGTGGAATATCCAGGACAGCGCCTCACAACGGCGTGTTCTAATAACCAAAATGGCCGGATACACACAGGATACTATCGTATAGTGAAGCAATTATAATGCTCGACGGGCACTTGGATCACGCGCCACACAGGATACTATCGTATAGTGAAGCAGTTATAATGCTTGACGGGCACTTGGATCACACGCCACACAGGATACTATCGTATAGTGAAGCAGTTATAATGGTCGACGGGTACTTGGATCACACGCCACACAGGATACTATCGCATAGTGAAGCAGTTATAATGGTCGACGGGCACTTGGATCACGCGCCACAGAAATAAAAGGAGACAACACTAAGTATTATGGCCTAGCAAGGACCTCCCTCCTGGCGACTTGTTTCTCCACCTTTCCGCCGCTGCCAGGCGGAACTTCATGCGCTCAACGCGGCGCACACAATCTCCTCTCCGGAGGAATCCACTGCGCTCCGTCCGTACCTCCGTGTGTGCGTCCGGTTAAGGGAGACGTCCGGCTAACCGGGGGTGCGAGGATTAACGAAGCTTTGCTGTGTACCTTATGGCTTCATGGACCAATAGCAAGAGATTCGTAAGGTCGTATATGAGTTTAACGGCCAGTGTCTTGCTGTCATGTCCGGCGTCCCGGCGAATACTGACCAACACTTTTACAGTTATTACTCTGAACTCAGTTTTGGTCCTTGTATGCCGTGCACTTAACGGCGATTGTTGAATGTGCTGTAACGGCGTGTTCTCTCATATTTGACTACTGGATATACTTAATGTGCAATGGTGTCGTGTGTGTGTACTTGGGACGGACGGAAGTGCGGGAGACAGAGCCCAGGAGAATTGTGCTGGGACAACTGACAGGTGGGACGGGTGCTGTGTGTACTGGAGACAGAGCCCAGGAGAGTTGTGCTGGGACAACTGACAGGTGGGACGGGTGCTGTGTAAGACGGGTGGAATTGGGTGCTATTTAGTAGTTGGAATGTCATGCCATGTGGGGGAAGGGGTGACAGGTGAGAGGGATTGACAGGTGGGAGAGGTTGACAACTGGGAGTGGTTGACAGGTGGAAGTGGTTAACGGACTGTATAGGGTGACAGGTGGGAGGGAATGGCAAGCTGGAGAAGTGACTGAAGGAAGGTAGTGACAGATGGGACGGTGCCATACAGGTGGGTGATGATGGTGCCAGACACGTGGGTAATGGTGCCAGACAGGTGGATGATGGTGCCAGACAGGTGGATGATGGTGCCAGACAGGTGGGTGATGGTGCCAGACAGGTGGGTGATGGTGCCAGACAGGTGGATGATGGTGCCAGACACGTGGATGATGGTGCCAGACAGGTGGATGATGGTGCCAGACACGTGGATGATGGTGCCAGACACGTGGGTGGTGGTGCCAGACAGGTGGGTGATAATGGTGCGAGACACGTGGGTGATGGTGCCAGACACGTGGGTGATGGTGCCAGACAGGTGGATGATGGTGCCAGACAGGTGGGTGATGGTGCCAGACACGTGGATGATGGTGCCAAACAGGTGGATGATGGTGCCAGACAGGTGGATGATGATGGTGCCAGACAGGTGGGTGATGATGGTGCCAGACAGGTGGGTGATGGTGCCAGACAGGTGGATGATGGTGCCAGACACGTGGATGATGGTGCCAGACAGGTGGATGATAGTGCCAGACACGTGGATGATGGTGCCAGACACGTGGGTGGTGGTGCCAGACAGGTGGGTGATGATGGTGCGAGACACGTGGGTGATGGTGCCAGACAAGTGGGTGATAGTGCCATACAGGTGGGTGATGGTGCCAGACAGGTGGGTGATGGTGCCAGACAGGTGGGTGATGGTGCCAGACACGTGGATGATGGTGCCAGACACGTGGGTGATGGTGCCAGACAGGTGGATGATGGTGCCAGACAGGTGGGTGATGGTGCCAGACACGTGGATGATGGTGCCAAACAGGTGGATGATGGTGCCAGACAGGTGGATGATGATGGTGCCAGACAGGTGGGTGATGATGGTGCCAGGCAGGGGGTGTTGGTGCCAGACAGGTGGGTGATGGTGCCAGACAGGTGGGTGATGGTGCCAGACAGGTGGGTGATGGTGCCAGACAGGGGATTATGATGGTGCCAGGCAGGTGGGTGATGGTGCAAGACAGGTGGGTGATGGTGCCAGACAGGTGGGTGATGGCGCCAGACAGGTGGGTGATGGTGCCAGACAGGTGGATGATGATGGTGCCAGACAGGTGGGTGATGGTGCCAGACAGGGGGGTGATGGTGCCAGACAGGTGGATGATGATGGTGCCAGACAGGTGGGTGATGGTGCCAGACAGGTGGATGATGATGGTGCCAGAAGGTGGGTGATGGGCCAGACAGGTGGATGATGATGGTGCCAGACAGGTGGGTGATGGTGCCAGACAGGTGAATGATGATGGTGCCAGACAGGTGGATGATGGTGCCAGACAGGGGGTGATGGTGCCAGACAGGTGGGTGATGGTGCCAGACAGGTGGATGATGATGGTGCCAGACAGGTGGGTGATGGTGCCAGACAGGTGGGTGATGATGGTGCCAGACAGGTGGGTGATGGTGCCAGACAGGTGGATGATGATGGTGCCAGACAGGTGGGTGATGATGGTGCCAGACAGGTGGGTGTTGGTGCCACTGGCGCCATCACCCACCTGTCTGGCACCATCATCACCCACCTGTCTGGCACCATCACCACCCTGTCTGGCACCATCATCATCCACCTGTCTGGCACCATCACCCACCTGTCTGGCACCATCACCCACCTGTCTGGCACCATCATCATCCACCTGTCTGGCACCATCATCATTCACCTGTCTGGCACCATCACCCACCTGTCTGGCACATCATCATCCAACTGTCTGGCACCATCACCCAACTGTCTGGCACCATCATCCACCTGTCTGGCACCATCACCCACCTGTCTGGCACCATCATCATCCACCTGTCTGGCACCATCACCCTCCTGTCTGGCACCATCACCCACCTGTCTGGCACCATCATCATCCACCTGTCTGGCACCATCACCCACCTGTCTGGCACAATCATCACCCACCTGTCTGGCACCATCACCCACCTGTCTTGCACCATCATCACCCACCTGCCTGGCACCATCATAATCACCTGTCTGGCACCATCACCCACCTGTCTGGCACCATCACCCACCTGTCTGGCACCATCACCCACCTGTCTGGCACCAACACCACCTGCCTGGCACCATCATCACCCACCTGTCTGGCACCATCATCATCCACCTGTCTGGCACCATCATCCACCTGTTTGGCACCATCATCCACGTGTCTGGCACCATCACCACCCTGTCTGGCACCATCATCCACCTGTCTGGCACCATCACCCACGTGTCTGGCACCATCATCCACGTGTCTGGCACCATCACCCACCTGTCTGGCACCATCACCCACCTGTCTGGCACCATCACCCACCTGTATGGCACTATCACCCACTTGTCTGGCACCATCACCACGTGTCTCGCACCATCATCACCCACCTGTCTGGCACCACCACCCACGTGTCTGGCACCATCATCCACGTGTCTGGCACTATCATCCACCTGTCTGGCACCATCATCCAAGTGTCTGGCACCATCATCACCTGTCTGGCACCATCACCACCCTGTCTGGCACCATCATCACCCACCTGTCTGGCACCATCATCATCCACCTGTCTGGCACCATCATCCACCTGTTTGGCACCATCATCACCCACCTGTTTGGAATCACCATCACCCACCTGTCTGGCACCATCATCCACCTGTCTGGCACCATCACCCACGTGTCTGGCACCATCACCACGTGTCTCGCACCATTATCACCCACCTGTCTGGCACCACCACCCACGTGTCTGGCACCATCATCCACGTGTCTGGCACCATCATCCACCTGTCTGGCACCATCATCCACGTGTCTGGCACCATCATCCACCTGTCTGGCACCATCACCCACCTGTCTGGCACCATCACCCACCTGTCTGGCACCATCATCCACCTGTCTGGCACCATCATCCACCTGTCTGGCACCATTACCCACGTGTCTGGCACCATCATCACCCACCTGTATGGCACCGTCCCATCTGTCACTACCTTCCTTCAGTCACTTCTCCAGCTTGCCATTCCCTCCCACCTGTCACCCCTATACAGTCCGTTAACCACTTCCACCTGTCAACCACTCCCAGTTGTCAACCTCTCCCACCTGTCAATCCCTCTCACCTGTCACCCCTTCCCCCACATGGCATGACATTCCAACTACTAAATAGCACCCAATTCCACCCGTCTTACACAGCACCCGTCCCACCTGTCAGTTGTCCCAGCACAACTCTCCTGGGCTCTGTCTCCAGTACACACAGCACCCGTCCACCTGTCAGTTGTCCCAGCACAATTCTCCTGGGCTCTGTCTCCCGCACTTCCGTCCGTCCCAAGTACACACACACGACACCATTGCACATTAAGTATATCCAGTAGTCAAATATGAGAGAACACGCCGTTACAGCACATCAACAATCGCCGTTAAGTGCACGGCATACAAGGACCAAAACTGAGTTCAGAGTAATAACTGTAAAAGTGTTGGTCAGTATTCGCCGGGACGCCGGACATGACAGCAAGACACTGGCCGTTAAACTCATATACGACCTTACGAATCTCTTGCTATTGGTCCATGAAGCCATAAGGTACACAGCAAAGCTTCGTTAATCCTCGCACCCCCGGTTAGCCGGACGTCTCCCTTAACCGGACGCACACACGGAGGTACGGACGGAGCGCAGTGGATTCCTCCGGAGAGGAGATTGTGTGCGCCGCGTTGAGCGCATGAAGTTCCGCCTGGCAGCGGCGGAAAGGTGGAGAAACAAGTCGCCAGGAGGGAGGTCCTTGCTAGGCCATAATACTTAGTGTTGTCTCCTTTTATTTCTGTGGCGCGTGATCCAAGTGCCCGTCGACCATTATAACTGCTTCACTATGCGATAGTATCCTGTGTGGCGTGTGATCCAAGTACCCGTCGACCATTATAACTGCTTCACTATACGATAGTATCCTGTGTGGCGTGTGATCCAAGTGCCGTCAAGCATTATAACTGCTTCACTATACGATAGTATCCTGTGTGGCGCGTGATCCAAGTG
>WNGS01000924.1:175699-188347 GCA_020271785.1 Procambarus virginalis | reverse complement strand
CCATGTGAGGATGACAATAGAGGAGAAACAAGAGATAATTCGGAAGCATGAGAACGGTACACGTTGTTGTGAACTTTGTAGGCAGTACAACAAAGCCACATCAACAATATGCACTATACTTAAGAAGAAAAATGAGATTATGAGTGCTAAAGTGGCAAAAGGAGTAAGAACAATAACGAAAAAAGACCATAAATACTTGAAGAAGTGGAAAAGTTGTTATTAATTTGGATACACGACAAGGAGTTAAGGGGAGATAGTGTTTCGGAGGCCATTATTTGTGAGAAAGCCAGGGTATTGCACGAAGACCTTCTAAAGAAAACCCCTGCAACGAGTGATGCAGAGACGAAAGAGTTTCACGTGAAAGGCACGGAACGCTACATAAAGAGTGGCAAACAGGATAATGAATTTGGAGGAAATTCGATAAATTTTTTATACCAGACCGAAAGAGAATTCAAAAGGAGGAGCATGGAGAATGTATGGAACTGGATGCCAGACCCACTTGCATACCAGAATTACAGATACAACTACACACCGAAAGGGAACCACAACTACAACAGGCAACTGCCCTACAACAATCAGCACTGGTCAGAACAAACTCAATATGTCCACGCATAATGGGCTTGCCGAAAAAGTCTCCCAGTCAAACTATCACTAATAGAGTAACCTCATTCATCTTTGCCAACATACAAGGACTGAAAACAAGAACCAACAATAAAGTACAGTTCATAAATGGCCTCCTCACGGAATCAAATGCAGTATTTGGAGCTTTCACAGAAACCCATGCAGGGGAATTCTTGGACAGTGAGATCTGGATTCCAGGATATAACCTATACAGGTGTGATAGGAAAATTAGGACACATGGAGGAGTGGGTCTGTATATTAGGGAAGACCTTGTGTGCTCGGAGCTCCTAAACGTTACAAATGAGGTGATAGAGGTACTGGGATTAAAAATAGAGAAAATAAATTTAGTGATTATTCTAATATACAAACCGCCAGATGCAACGGCTGAGGAATTCACAGAACAGATAAACAAAATAGAGAATAGCCTTGATAATTTGGAGAACCCAATACCTGATATTATCTTCTTAGGTGACTTCAACTTGCCTAGTCTCAGGTGGAGAATAGCAAACAATAATATTATACCAGGGAATCTATCAGGACCTAACCAACCACAGATTAGAGAACTACTTAGATTCTGTGACAAATTTTCACTTACTCAGCAGATATCGGAGCCAACGAGAAATGAAAATATTCTAGATCTGGTCTTTACGAACAATGAAGACATTATCAGAGACATTACGATATCAGATACCACATATTCAGATCACAAGCTCATTGAAGTGCAAACTACCATCAATACCAGAATAGACCTAAAACGTTGATAAAGCGAGAGGGGCTATTCAGTAAATTCAATTTTAATAATAAAAGGATAGACTGGGAGATAATAAACAGGGAACTTAAAAACATTCCATGGGAAACTGTTTTAAGTAATAAAAGTCCTACAGAAGGAATAGAAAAACTGACTTCGGAAGCGTATCAAGTCTGTCTGAAACATGTTCCTTTGAGGAAAGCCAGAAAGAGATCCAACGTAGAAAGAGAACGCAGAAGACACTATAAACGCAGGAAAAGAATAACGGAACTGCTTATGCAGACACGAATTTCCCGTCAAAGAAGGAATAATTTAAATAGGGAGATTGAAGAAATCGAGCGGAAATTGAAACACTCATATGAAACTGAAGAAAGGCAGTTAGAACAGAAAGCAATTCAGGAAATAAAGAAAAATCCAAAATACTTCTTCACATATGCGAAATCAAAAGCAAAAACTACTGCCAGTATTGGACCTATTCGTACAAGTGAAGGTTCATACACGGAGGATGACAAAGAAATTAGTGAAATCCTAAAAAAGCAGTATGAGGACATGTTTAGCACTCCAATAAACAACATGAAAGTAGAAGATCCAGACAATTTCTTTATGCGGGATATCCAAACCCCTGTAAATATAACTGATATCAACACGAGCGCACTAAATTTTGAAAGAGAAATTGAAAACATGCCCATGCACTCGGCCCCAGGTCCAGACTCATGGAATTCAATATTTATAAAGAAATGCAAAGTGCCGGTAGCACAGGCACTCAGTATAGTGTGGAGGAAGAGCTTGGACACGGGGGAGATACCAGATGCACTTAAAGTAGCAGACATAGCCCCTCTACACAAGGGAGGGAGCAAAGCATTGGCAAAGAATTATAGACCAGTTGCACTAACATCGCACATAATAAAAGTATTTGAGAGAGTGATTAGGAGTCAGGTCACCAATTTCATGGAGACCAATGACCTTCACAACCCAGGCCAACATGGATTTCGAGCGGGAAGATCGTGCCTCTCACAGCTACTTGAGCACTACGATAAAGTCACTGAGGCATTAGAAGAAAAACAGAATGCTGATGTGATATACACGGACTTCGCAAAGGCATTCGATAAATGTGACCATGGCGTGATAGCACACAAAATGAAGTCAATGGGAATAACCGGTAAAGTAGGACGCTGGATACTCAGTTTTCTGTCAAACAGGACTCAGCGAGTAACGGTCAACCATATAAAATCTAGTCCAAGTGCAGTTAAAAGCTCTGTACCTCAGGGTACAGTCCTTGCACCGCTGCTTTTCCTTATTCTCATATCAGATATAGACAAAAATACAAGTCACAGCTTCGTATCATCCTTTGCAGACGACACAAAAATCAGTAAGAAAATTACCTCGGCTGAAGACATTGAAAAACTTCAAGCTGATATTAATAAAGTTTTCGACTGGGCATCAGAAAATAATATGATGTTTAACAGTGACAAATTCCAGGTACTCAGGTACGGTAAAAATGAGGACCTTAAACATAATACAGGGTACAAAACACAATCAAATGTGCCCATAGTAGGAAAACAACATGTAAAGGATTTGGGAATAATGATGTCTGACGACCTAACGTTTAGGGAGCATAACCAAGCAAATATTGCGACAGCCAGAAAAATGATAGGATGGATTACGAGAACTTTCAAATCCAGGGATCCCATCACAATGCTTGTACTCTTCAAGTCACTTGTGCTGTCCCGTCTTGAGTACTGTTCAGTACTCACTTCCCCCTTTAGAGCAGGAGAGATTGCTGAAATAGAGGGAATACAGAGAACATATACGGCACGCATAGACGCGATAAAGCACCTAAATTATTGGGATCGTCTCAAAGCTCTCCAAATGTACTCACTAGAAAGAAGACGAGAGAGATATCAAATAATATACACCTGGAAGATACTGGAGGGCCAGGTCCCAAAACTACACAGTAAAATAACAACGTACTGGAGTGAACGATATGGAAGAAAATGCAGAATAGAGCCAGTGAAGAGCAGGGGTGCCATAGGCACAATCAGAGAACACTGTATAAACATCAGAGGTCCGCGGTTGTTCAACGTCCTCCCAGCAAGCATAAGAAATATTGCCGGAACAACCGTGGACATCTTCAAGAGGAAACTAGATTTATTCCTCCAAGGAGTTCCGGACCAGCCGGGCTGTGGTGGGTATGTGGGCCTGCGGGCCGCTCCAAGCAACAGCCTAGTGGACCAAACTCTCACAAGTCAAGCCTGGCCTCGGGCCGGGCTTGGGGAGTAGAAGAACTCCCAGAACCCCATCAACCAGGTATCAACCAGGTAACCAGTTTAAGGCAAGCAGGGGCTGGTTTGAAAAATTTAGGAGGAGGAGTGGTATCCATAGTGTTACAAGGCATGGGAAGGCAGCCAGCTCAGACAAACCAGCCGCTGGACGATTTATTGAGGAATTTAAAGAGTTTGCAGAGGCTGAGGGATACCTACCGCAACAAGTGTTTAATTGTGACGAAACAGGACTGTTTTGGAAAAGAATGCCTAAGAGGACATACATTACCAAGGAGGAAAAATCCTTGCCCGGACACAAGCCTATGAAAGATAGGTTTACGCTTATGTTGTGTTCAAATGCGAGTGGCGATTTGAAAATTAAACCCTTACTAGTGTATCATTCTGAAAATCCAAGGGTTTTCAAACAGTATAAAGTGCAGAAAACCCATTTGTGTGTGATGTGGAGGTCTAATAAAAAAGCATGGGTGACTAGGCTTATTTTTTCGGAGTGGGTGAATGAAGTGCTGTGCCCTACCATAGAAAAATATCTGCAGGAGAAACATTTGCCACTCAAAGCCGTGCTTCTCCTCGACAATGCTCCTGCTCATCCTCGAGGCTTGCAAGATGATGTGTTGCCCCGATACAATAAATTCCTCACAGTTAAATTCCTTCCTCCTAACACCACTTCTCTAATTCAGCCTATGGACCAGAAAATCATAGCGAATTTTAAGAAACTTTATGAAAGGGCACTTTTCCGAAAATGTTTTGAAGTGACTGAAGCCACAAACCTCACCCTCAAAGAGTTCTGGAAACACCATTTTAACATTTGTAGTGCTTTAAAACTCGTTGACAAAGCCTGGCAAGAAGTGACTCAAAGAACCCTGATCTCTGGCTGGAGAAAATTGTGGCCTGAATGTGTGAGAGAATTAGACTTTGAGGGGTTTGAGCCTATAAATGATGCGCCTATTGTTGAGGAAATTGTTACTCTAGGCCAGCAAATGGGCTTGGAATTGGATAGTGATGATGTGGAGTTGGTGGAAGAACACAATGAAGAACTGACCACCGAAGAACTCCAAGCCTTCAACAGGAACAGCAAGACAACGCAGCTGAAGATTCTTCAGTGGAGGAGGATGGGGCAGCAGCGGATGTCCCTTCTGCAGTATTGAAGAAGGTGTGTCAGATGTGGGAAGAGATTCAAACAATTGTTGAAAAGACTCACCCAGAGAAAGCTGTAGTAGGCCGTTGCCTTAATCTTTTCAATGACAATGTGTTGCCTTACTACAGAGAGAGCTTGCGAAGAAGGGAAAAGCAAGCTTCCATGGACAGATATGTGGTGAGAAAATCGAGCAGTGAGCCTCAGCCAGGACCTAGTGGCACTAGGTCCTAGGTTTATTTAGATGAATTAGGTATAAAAATTTAGTTTGATATGGGGTTTCTGGGGTAGTCAGGAACGGATTAATCATTTCCATTATTTCTTATGGGGAAATTCGCTTCAGAATACGAGTTTTTGGAATACGAGGCGTCTCCAGGAACCAATTAACTCTTAAACGAGGTACCACTGTACTATGCTTAAATTATTTAATAAACTTTGCCAGAACTGTCTTTGTATACTTATGGTATACATTACAGTACTAAATTTATAGTTATACATGCTTAATTCCTCCTTTTTTTTAATCTTACTTGGTCCCTTTCTTAAATATTATACTGCCATATATACTATGTTCATGTAATATTCCTAGATTTATTTCAGCAAAATATTGTGCACCGAGACTTGAAACTTGGTAACTAGTTCTACACAGAACTACCCGGGAGATCACAATAACTAACTTCTGCTTAGGACAACATCTACCATCAGAAAAAGATCGCCTCAGAGACCAGCGGGGTTCACCTGCATATATTTCACCTGATGTGCTAAGTGGCAAGCCTTATCTTGGTAAGTGCGCTTATGCAAGTTTCGCTTGTGCAAAATATATCGTTTCATTTTAGATACTTTTATTAATGACATTATCATTTAAATTCTGGGGCAGTGGTAAAGATCTGCATTGGCTAATACAGAAAAATTTAATACTGTGTAACTTAGTTCTGGTGGTTATTTTGGAACTGGATCCCTTCCAGCTTGTCAAATATTTTGGTTCTCCAAATGTGTAAGAATTTCTCTATTGCTGTATTTTGTCTTTCTGAGAGGAGCCTTTTGACTTCCTGAAGCTACTACCACTGATAGTGTACTATCTACCATGTCGCATTAGCGGCAGGGTTCTATAGGCCTACACTGGACCAGGGACAGAACCTGTACCCCCCCTCACAGAGATACAGGGAGTGGTGACATTATTTATTTATGTCACCACCTTGGAAGTAACCTGAAAGTCAGGAAGAAAAAACAGATCACTGCTGGCTTTAAGAGAGATCACAGCTTAGAGAGTCACTGAAAGAACTCCCCCAAACTATGTAAACAAACGATTGAAATTTCTCCAAACTAGCACAAGCTCATTCAGCCCACCTCCCCCACTCACTTAGGAGGACTGAGGCAACCTGTGGTCAGCCAGCTACTCCACTCTCAATTTTATGGTGATGTGTGTGTGTGCTTGGGTGCGTATCTGCTGCTTGGGCACAGGTGTTTTGCTGTTACAGCTTAGTGGTGGTTTCGTCCTTGTTGGTTGTTCCTTATACTTTGTAGTGTAGCTTGAACCCTGTGTTAAAGAGTGCCTGGAAGTGCTGTGCACAGGGTTCTCTTCCCTTTGTGCATCCCTTGTGCTGCCCTTGCATTGCCAGGTTCCCTTCCCCAGGAGTGTTCAGTTGCTCCCTTAGAAGCCCTCCTCAGTTGTGGTGGCGCTCACCCGGGGCGAGTCGGGTGGTCTTGGGAACTTCCTGTTTTTACTCAGGTCAGTTGTGAGTTTGGGTGGCCTGGTGAGCACTGGGTATTTGGATGTTGGACTACAGTGTACCAAGGTCAGCCTTCACAGCCGGTTGGAAACAGGCTGTGCTGGCTTACTATGCCATTTCTATATTTTCCCTATTCTCATATATATATGATATATATATAGTATATATGATATATATATATATATATATATATATATATATAATATAATATATATATATATATATATATATTATTAAATATGACCAAAAAAGTAAGATTAATAATTCTAACACGAATTTTCTCAACTGTTTCTTATATTCTTTTTCACTGTTGATGGTAACTGAAAAATCAATTCTCCAAAGTTCATTTTTATTTCTAGTCTGACGCTACACTTGAGCGCGTTTCGTAAAACTTATTACAGTTTCAAAGACTTTAGTTACACACACACACACAACTACTATACCTGAACAAAGTTTAACCCTAAATGGCGCATAGCTATATACCATTTGACACCCACAGGCGCATACAAAAAAAAAAAAAATTATTTTTTCTTCCTAACCTGTTAATTTGTGTTCACTGGTCACGGGAAAAATAATAAAAAAATTGTAAGTTGAATATATGGCCACTAATAGGGCAGGGAAGTCTGGCACAAAACATGCGCTCACTCAGCATGCGTCCCAGGCGGTCTGTGATCGCCAGCTGTCAGACGGAGTTGCCACAAAGAGATAATTGCCTAATTATTTCAATGTCTCTGATTGATTTTTCTAGTTTTTTTGCTGTAATATTATTCATATGTTGTGGATATATTTATATATGAAATGTGTGACGTCGCTGTACTCAAAATATGGTGTGCTTATTGTTGATTCATTATGTTCATAAACAGTAACAAATACTTTGTCGGTTGTTACACTATATACACAGGTTATATATAAGTAAGTTCTGCATGTTTTGTTCACCATAACGAACCACTAAGTTGCTATTATGAGTCAAAAAGTAACGAGGAGTGACCGCCGACCAGCCCAGCCACTCACGCCCTCCCTCAATCACTGACTCCCCACATTCTCCTCCCACAATACTGTTTTTGCTTTATTCACTATACACAGATGCTATATATAACGTATTACATTGTGTTCACCATAACGAACACTAAGTTGGTATGTGAGTGGCAGTGCAGCCCACTGGCTCATGCCATATCTCACAGTTAGCTGATGGCGCCGCCCTCAAGGCCAATGCACTATATTTCTCCTCAACAATATTGGTTGTGGTGTTATTACGCTATATACACACATTATATATAATTATCTACCTGTTTTATTCACCATACTTGTACAAATAAGCTGGTATGGTCCCCAAAGACCATAGTAGCCATCATTAAACAACATGCCAAGTCGTGCAGACGACGCTCCTCCCTCACCAAAAATGGCGCTCCCACCCTACCCTCTCGCTGTTATCTCACACTAACACACGTTATATAAGTATCTACATTTGTGTTCACCACAGCGAACCACTAAGTGATATGGTGAGTGCAGTCAATAAATGGTGGCCACACACAGTCAGAAGACGACGCCCACCAATCCTCTCTCCACAGCCTTACTCCACCCTCCATCGAGCACAGCGCTAAATATCACCACAATCCGCTGCTTATCAGAATCCTGGTCAGTTTTTATCACATCAGGGTGCTTCAGTAATACATCACTGCCTACATAGTCATAGCATCATTTATATTTGGCATTTGTAGGTGATGCTTGGTCACAAGCTGAACAGCGGTGCGTGTAGCTCGTGCTGCGTGCGCCAGCCTTGGTTACTTGTTCAATACTGACACTCTCACACCCAAGAATGTTGGCCTGGATTTTTTTTCTAGGTGGCATCTGGCAACTATCGGTCGTGGCTGTACTATAGCTCCCTATCCCAGGCGGGCGTTTAAATTATAGCGCTAGACACAAATCATATAAAATGATTGCGCGTTTTCGGTTTTGTCACTGATATCATTTTATATGATATGCGCGGTTGAGGGTTAAGAACATAAAGAACAAAGGTAACTGCAGAAGGCCTATTGGCCATATGAGCAGCTCCTATCTATAACCATCCCCTCCTTCAAGATTTGGGGCTGGCAGGGCTGGAGGGGCAGGGTTCTTCCTCTGCACTCCATCGGGTCATCTTGGAATGGTGCGCTTAGGCGTGGTCGAAACAACCCCGTCCCTCTGGTGGTTTTCCCCCCTGTTTCCAGTACTGAAAAGGGACTGTGCGGATCTGTGGTTCATTCTGGACTTGTCCTGTCTGAAGCCCTGGATTCCTCTCCCCCTTTTTGGATGACCACTCTGTCTCAGGTCCGGCTTCTGTTAGTCGGGTGCCTGGATAGTGTCCCTGGTCCCTGGACGTACACGGCTGGTTTGATCTTCTCTTCAGCTCTTTGCATCTGGTCTTCTTCACGCAGGTCTATCACCATCTCTATTGTGATCAGGTAGCTTCTTTGATGGTGTACCACCAGCGAGCTTCGTCTCGGTGACAGTATTAGGTCTCTTGGCATTCTTTCCGCCATTTTCCCTTCTTTTCGTAGGTTGTCTTCTATTTCTGATCGGGTTGTCGTGTCCTTTCTTTCTTGGCTTTTTCAGGACCGACATTTGATGCCGAATACTGTTGCCTCGTATTGTGTGGTGCTGGTGGATCCTCATTAGCTTGCATTCAGGGTGGATGTCATTTCTACCACGTTCCGTAAGCTTTCTCGTGCTTTATTTCACCTCCGGCCTGCTCATGCACCAACTGATCCGTCCTGGTCCTTGGACCAGGTGCTCTCCTATCTCTCTTCTCCTCGGTTGGTTGTGGCCCCTTCGGTTCAGGATTGCTTTTCCAAGGCTCTCATTCTGTTGGTGTTCGCCTCTGGGGGGTCAGGTTGGTGAGCTTCATGTTCTCCGGCACAGGGCTTTCTGCTCCTTCGCTCTGGTTAGTAGGTTTCTTCGTTTTCAGTCTTCTCCTTCTTTACTGGTGAAGAACAAGACGGCTGCTTTACGGAGGAGTCCTTGGGTCATTGATACTTGGTTGGTCAGTCTAGGGGTGCATGATGTTTTGCGTCCGGTTGCGGCTCTTAGCCTTTACCTGCACGCCTTGGCCTCTGTGGCCATGGATGCACTTTAGTCTAACCTGGTTTCCCTCGTTCCCTATTTCAGGGTTCGGGTCTCCCACATCATCTGCAGGGTTATTTGGTCTGGCCAACCTGCAGTCTATCCTCGTGCCCAAGATGTTCGAAAGTTTGCTGCATTGACTGCCATTTTTGGCAACATGTCTTGGGCTGTTATTCGGTTGTGGGGAATTTGCAGGTCGAAAGGGTCCTGTCCGCCTATTATATGGTAACATTCCTGGTCTGGCTTGTTCTTGTATCACCTTGGGTCGCAGGTTGCAGCCCGTTGTTTCGCCTTTGAGTTGAGGAGCGTGTGGCGGCATCCTCCCAGATAAGTCCCTCTTTTACTTATCTTCAGGGAGTCGAAGGGGCTCCCCACAGAAACCAGTGTTAAATGTAATGAAATGCCATTTACTGGGTGAGCCCTGGAGACTCCCTGGCATCCCTCCCTCCCTCCAATCGGCATTTTCGTTTTGTTTTTGATGCTTAACCTTGGAACTGAGGTTGGGTAGTCGGCGCAGTAGTTTCGGGGCACCCCCCTCTCTGGGGGGGGGAGCCCTCCCTGGGAGGAGGGGGCTCACATCCCATCACATGAAACCTGATGTGATATTTGCTTGTATGCTTGTTCCTTAGGATTGGAGGGAGTTCTACCTCTCTTTTCAGTTTTTATCTGTAATTTTCTTACCATGTGGGGTCTGTTTTGTTATGCCTAACTTTCTGGGTGCCTAACCCTAGTCGATGGTAGTTAAGATAAACCCCCAACCTGGGAGTTTTCCAGGGCCATTCCTCCCTGTGCCTCTCTGAGGGGGCCAGGTTCTGGCTGGTGGTCCCTGGTAGACAGAAATCCATTGGCTATTGCCCTAGTCTAAAGCACAGTATTGCATATTAGCCTGATAGCTCCAGGAAGCCTCCAGGGAGCCTCCAGGGCTCACCCATGACGTTTCATTACATTCAACACTGTTTTTTTTTTTCCAGGTAAACCATCTGATATGTGGGCCTTAGTTGTGGTGTTGTTCACAATGCTTTATGGACACTTTCCATTTTATGACGCTTCTCCTCAGGAACTCTTTCGCAAAATCAAAGCTGCTCAATATACACTTCCTAAGTGAGTAACTTAATGTACATACAGTTGAAGATTGTAAATCCAAACTGGTAACTGGTAAGGACTAAGCCACAGCAGATTTGTGATTTTGTTATATAAAATATAGTATTAATACAGTAACTGCTTGCAAGTCTAGCATTTTGAGTATTGTTCTTTTGTGCAGAATAACCCTTGGTTCTATTGTATGCATGACCATGGACCTTTCCTTTATCATTCGACTACTTTTACCAGTGTTCTATTATTTACTTGGTATGTTTAGTGTTAATTTAACCATTGACTGACATCTGAGTCACCAACAGATGGCAATGTTCACCTCCACAAATAATAACTGAATCTACCACAGCTATAATCATTACCTCGTACCGGCACAGGGTTGTATTTGGCTAAAATAATTAGCCAAATACTCATCATGGTCATGGCATGGAAAATGTGCAGGATAAATTCTTGAGGCCAGTGTACCGTCACTGGTCACCCAGACTTCCCACAAAACTCCTTTGTTTCACTCCCTCCAAGATTGACTGGCTGGGCTTCTCCTAAAGTCTTACATCTGCAGATGTAACTTAGTATCATCAACTGCACCAAAATTGCTATAAATAGTCACCTGTTATGCTGATTTTTCCCTGACTACTTTACATCCTTTGATAGAATCCTGTCCTCACTAGACACCATGTGGTCCAAGGTGGCTACTCCTCCAGGGCCTGACTAAACTCCCACTAAATTTAGCCATTAAAACTCCTCTCATTTAGAGTGGTAACTGTCGGCCATGCATCCTGAGGATTCTAATTCTCCCTCTCTGCAATGACCTACATATATGTCCAACATTCCAGCCACCTTGTATATCTTCAAAAAATGTATATGTGCCCTCAGTATTGCTGTCATAGGCACCACACTGCTTCATTCTCTCTATCTTGAGATTATCTTGAGATGATTTCGGAGCTTTAGTGTCCCCGCGGCCCGGTCCTCGACCAGGCCTCCACCCCCAGGAAGCAGCCCATGACAGCTGATTAACTCCCAGGTACCTATTTACTGCTAGGTAACAGGGGCATCAGGGTGAAAGACATTCTGCCCATTGTTTCTCACCAGCGCCCTGGTCGAGTTTTTCGCCCATCTAGTCTGCTTGCTTCCCACTTTTGCTGGCGTGTTTTCGTATCTTTTGCGTCAGTCACAGCCCCCTGTTCTGGTGGCCAATTTCTTTCTGCCGGTTTCTCAGCGTAACCACCAGTGCGGCACAGCGGTTTGTTTACATGTGCCTGGGTGCGCGAGTGAGCACCTTGGGTGAGTTTTTTCACCTCTTTCAGGGGTTTTATTCTCCTCTTGTCGTTTCTTTGCTTTTCTGGTGTTTTCTGCCCATCTTCTGTTCCTCTGGGAACGTTTGGGTGTTAGTTTTTACACCGGGTTTTCTGTTTTCTGTCTGTTTTGGGTCTGGGCCCTAGGGTTTGGGCTCAGTGTCCCTGCCTGTTTATGCTTGCTCCCACACCTTGTCCCTCGATTTTCGGTCTGTTTTAGCTGTTTCCCTGGGGGTTCTGTCTGGGGGCTGTGCCTTCCCTTTCTGTGGTGTATTTCCGCCGGCAATGTGGTGGTTTGGGCTCCCCCGGGTTCAATTCCGGGTTCCTTTGGGTTTTGGGTTCCGGGTTCGAGTCACTTCTGGGGTGTGAGTTTTCAGTTGTATCTAGTCCTGGGGACCATTCAGGCTTGTTTGCATTTGTGTTCCTCACGTGTTGCCCCAAAAATGAGGTGATTTGATAAAATGCTATGCCCAAGATAACCATCCAGGTGCCGGCGGGGAAGTGGTTCATATAGCCTCGGCTATCACTTCCTTATGTCCGGTCGTGATGGTCAAGTGGTTTAAGGCATCCCTGTACATACCAGTTGCGTTGCTCCTGGGAGTATGGGTCGAGTCACTTCTGGGGTGTGAGTTTTCAGTTGTATCTAGTCCTGGGG
>WNGS01000924.1:155600-167373 GCA_020271785.1 Procambarus virginalis | reverse complement strand
TATTTTCTCCAGATTATAACGCATTGCATACTTTATTCCCAAAAAGACATGGTCACTTTTTCCCAAAAAGGAGGGACTGAATGTCAAATATCTCTTCCTCCTCCTGGTAAATATCAAATCTAGCATGGAGAACGTCCCCTCCCTCATCCTCGTAGCTTTTAACATGTTGATACAAGAATGTTTCCAGGATGAGGTCTACAATTTACAGGTCCAGAAATCTTCTGTTTTAGCTTCATATGCTTCCCAGTCTATGGTTTCAAGTTGAAGTCGCCGACTATCAACAGCCGTGAACTATCGTTATCCGCTCTTGCTATGATCTCTCCATTATTGTTATAAGACCTTCTCGTTTACTATCTAGCTCCTCCTTTGACCATGTGCTGCTTAGCGTGGACTATATGCATTTATGATCATTAGTTTATCATCCTCATGGCAGATCTCTAGTGCTATTATATCAACTTCTTGTGGATTGGCAGTCATTATTTCGTTCACCTTTAGGTGTTCTTTCACCAGCACAGCAACGCCACCGCCTTTCCTGATTTTTCTGTCCCGTCTCCAAATTGAGTAGCCCCTTGGGAATATGACCTCATTTAAATACATCTTCAAGTTTTGTCTCCGTGAGTGCAACAATGTCTGGTGTCTGCAGCTGTATTATATCACTTAACTCCAGTATCTTTGACCTTACTCCATCTATGTTGGTGTATGCAATCTTCAGGAACTTTTTCCCCCTCTTCTTATTTTTCACTCCCCCTTTCTCTAATGATTTTGTTGGTTTGCCTTTATGTACCACTTCACTGGTCTGCCTACCCCTATCACTTTGTAAAAAAAGAATTGATATCTTCATCCTGCTCTCATTTAAACGTTTTGCCTCGGCGAGGTTCAGTTTCAGCTTCTCTCTATCTTCTTTTGAAAGATCTCGTCTTAACGACCACACTTTCCCATCCTCATCATTACGTAATTTTTTAGCATTCCTTAGTACTTCTTCCATCTGTTTGGCACCATTTAGGGTGATCCTCAAAGGTCGATCTTTCCCTTTTACATATCTGCCTATTCTCCTGTAGTCGCTCACATTCTCTATGGTTGTAAGACCTTCCACGAGGCCAACAATTTTATCTACTACTTTTGCTTCTTCTACAGCTCTTTCTGACCTAGATGTTATCTCCTTTTCTTTGCAGCCAAAAATGATCAGGGACTTACTCCGATCAACTGTGTTTTGCACCAACTTCGGGTTGGATGCCAATTCTTTCCTCACTTCTAGCCTAATGTTTGTTTTATCCTGGTGCTGCAGTGTTGGGCTTCCTTTACTGCTTCTTCCAATTTTTCCCTTCTCCTTGGCCACTTGTGCATAAGTGAGTTGCATATCTTCTTGCACTGTTCTATTCCCTGTGTAACTTCCTCCATCTGTGCTGACAAAAGCTGTTTCTCCTGTTGAAATTCCTTACCTAACCTATTGTAGTCATTTATGTTTAAATTTACTTTAACTTCTTCCAAAGCTATTTTAAGAGTCTATTTTCTTCTTCCATGGCTTTGCAATTTGTTTCCAATTGAATCTTATCCTTGCACAGGTCTTTGACTACACCCTCAAGACATACAACTTTGCTATTCAAATGGTCATTACTTTCTTTCAATTTACTAATTAATTCTACATGAGAGGTCACTATAGTATCTAATTTTACCAACTTGTTGTATAGACTGGTTATCTCAATGCTTTCTTCACTGAATCCAGCAAAATCACTCTGTTTTGTATTTCCTCTTGCCGCCGCCGGCCATCTTGAATGTTGTTCTTTGCACTGTAAACACTAGGGTAACTTTTTCTCATCCATTTTTCACTTCCCTTGGCACATTCCTGTTATCTCACCTATTTTTCAAAAGCACTATATCTTCTTTATGTTCTCTGGGACACCACTCACTATCATCATCCAGTACTGCAATACTTAGGATTGTTGAAATATGCTGGAGCTCCTCTTGTCTGCCTCTTGGGAAAGAACTTGGGATAGAAACTCAAGTGCGGCACTGGCGGAGCCGGTTCGGATTGCTCCTGTTTTGTTGTTCCTTCTGCACCGTTCACGGGTTGTCTCGGGCCTTGTTCACCTCCGGCCTGCTCATGCTCCACCTGAGCCGTCCTGCTCTGGGGCAGGGTGCTTTTTTCTCTATTCCCTTCGATTTGTTGTGGCCGGTGGTTGGTTGTCCACAGTGTCATTTAGCCTAGTCAGCCTGTTGTCTGCACTCATGCTTATGATGTCTGAATATATATGCTGCTCTGTTGAAAGTGTTCTCTAATGTTCCTCGAATCAGTCCAAGGTATGAGTGTTTTGGAGGTCAAAAAGGGTTCTTGTGGCCAAGTATGATGTTAATGTGCTTTGGCCTTGGTGCCCTTGTGTGGCTTTGGTTGTACCTCTTATCAAGTTTTTCTTTTTCATCCAGACACCTGAGGTACTCCCACCTCCTTAGTAAGGGGCCAATGTGTTGCCCTTCTCTGTCGGTAGTTAGCTTCAGGGAGCCACAAGGGGGCTTTCCCCATAAAACTAGCATTGAATGCAATGAAACCCCATTTTCTGGGTGAGCCCCGGTGGCTCCCTGACAACCTCCCTAAAGGTGGTGTAGCTGGTTGACTGTGAACTGCCTTCCTTCTCCCCAAATGAGTGGATGAGGTGAGGTGAATGAGCTTACACTAGTTGGAAATCGTTTGTTTACATAGTTGGGGGAGTTCTTTTGGCATTTTCCATGGAGGCAGTCTCTATTTAAGCCAGCAGTGGTCTGTTTTGTCTTGCTGACTTTCTGGATACCTTCCCTGGTGGTGGCATAAATAGAAAAAAAATTCCACCACTTCCTGCACCTCTGTGAGGGGGCCATGTTCTTGTACTGTACACACAGAAATCACAATAGCATGATGCATCAAATGAACAAATCCACATGGGCCGTGATGAGGATTCAAACCTACGTATGGGATAATCCTAGACGCGCCTTAGTTGACTGCTCCACGACATGGTCAAAAGAATTATAACCAGGAGTGCAATTCTTTTAGTATTTAAGTAGTGGCGAAGAGGTAGAACAGCTTGTTGACAGTGCCCGGATGCATGGGGGAATTGTGTAAAAACCCTGGTTTGTGTCTCGGAGAGGCTACAGGTTCCGTGTGAGGGCAGTAGCACTCCCGGTTGCCATTCTTTCGACCATGTCGTGGCACAGTCGACTAAGGCGTGTCTGGGATTATCCCAGACGTAGGTTCGAATCCTCATCACGGCCCTTGTGGATTTGTTCTTCTGGTGCTGGTTCCAGTAGGCCTATAGAACTCTGCAAATGATGCAACCTAGTAGTTGGCACACCATCAGTGACAGTAGCTTCAGGGAGCCACTGGGGGCTCATCCAGAAATTGGTTTTTTGTTACATTCAATTCTGGTTTTATTTATTTATATTTACTCTTACATTATATTTATTTACTCTTCACTTCATTACCTATGCAGATACAGTACAGTACTGTTGATTGTTCCATAATTTTGTGACCAAGTTTATTAACCCTTGTGTTGCTCAGGGCTAATTAGCATTTGTCACCCACAGGTGCGTACCAAAAAAAAAAAAAATTCTTCTAACACTGTTAATTTGAGTTCTCTGATCATGGGAATAATAATAACAAATCATAAGTGGCATATACTGCCCGCTATAGGGCGGGGAAATCTGGCAAGAAACAGGCGCTGACTCAGCGTGCGTCCCAGACGGTCTGTTGCTCGCCAGCTGTCAGGCAGGAGTGGCCACAAAGAGATAATTACCTAATTATTTTAATGTCTCTGATTGATTTTTCGTAGTTTTTTCTGTAATATTCAATAGTGTGTAGTGTGATATATTTATATAATAAAATGAGTGAATCATCGCTGTATTAAAAAATATGGTGTACATATTGTTGATTCAATTATGTTCATCAAACAGTGAACAAATACTTTGTCTGTTATTACACTATATACACAGGTTATATATAAACATCTGCATGTTTTGTTCACCATAACGAACCACTAAGTTGGTATTATGAGTCAAAAAGCAACGAGGAGTGACCGCCACACACCAGCCAGCCACTCAATGTCACTCAATGCCACTCAATGCCACTCACTCCCTCAACACCTCACTCGCCCACATTCTCCTCCCACGATACTGTTTTTGCTTTTATTCACTATATATAGATGTTATATATAAGTATCTACATACGTGTTCACCATAACGAACCACTATGTTGGCATGCTGAGTGGCAGTGGCAGCCAGTGGCAGCCTGCCACTGGCTGCTACTTCCTCCCTCCCTCAACTCATCTGACTCACCCACATTCTCCTCCCACAATACTGTTTTTGCTTTTATTCACTATATACAGATGTTATATATAAATATCTACATGTTTTGTTCACCACAACTGTACAACTAAGTTAATATAGTTAGTTCAGGCACTAAGAGCTGTCGCTACACACAGTCAGCTGGCAGCTGCCTCCCTCACACATTCAAGGTCAGACGCACTAAAATTTCACCCCCAACAATACTGTTTGTGGTGTTATTACCCTATATACAGACGTTATATATAATTATCTACATGTTTTGTTCACCATAACTGTTCAACTTAGCCGGTATAATGCCCAAAGAGCATAGTGGCCACCCCTACCAACATGACAAATCATGCAGATGTTGCCACACTCATCACCAAAATGGCTTCTTCCCCACACTCCTTTTGCTGTTATTACACTGTATATACATGTTATATATAAGTATCTACATTCGTGTTCACCATAACAAACCACTAAGTTGGTATGCTGAGTGGCAGTGGCAGCCCGCCACTTGCTGCCGCTCCCTCCCTCACCTCATCTGACTCGCCAACATTCTCCTCCCATCATACTGTATTTGCTTTTATATACGTATCTTCATATAAGTATCTATATGTTTTATATAAGTATGTTTTATATAAGTATGTTTTATATAAGTACTATATGTTATATATAAGTATCTTCATGTTTTGTTCACCATAGCGAAGAACTAAGCTGGTATAGTGAGTCCAGACAGTAAAAGGTGGTCACACAGAGTCAGCAGACATTGCTACCTCCCTCCCCACCAAGATTACTTCTCCCACTACAGCGCTAATTATCACAACAATCCTGCTATTATCAGAATCCTGGTCATTTTTATCACAGTCAGGGGTCTTCTGTAATAATATTATCACTAAATAATAGCATGAACATGTACATTATGGTATTTTTAGGTGATGCTGTGGTCACAAGCTGAATAGCAGTGCTGTGAGCTCATGCTGCGTGTGTCAGGCTTGGTGGCTCACTCAATATATATATACGCCCCTCACACCCGGGAATTTGGCCCACGATTTTAAAAATAATGGTGTCTGTTTCCATGAGCCCTGAAGAAAGTGAGGTGAACCCCTTGTATCCGCGGGCCATTTAAATCTTGCATAGTACTCCAATACATCATATGATGGGATGCGCATTTTATAGCAAGTCACTCAACCCATCATATGATGTGTTGCGCAACTTAAGGGTTAAGTATTTAGTGGCATACATATCAGACTCCTTAAATGTTTTAGCTGTATCATTTTATCATTTTACTTAAGTCTGAGATAAGATATATTTATTATATTTTAATGAAATACTATAAAAGGTTTATACAAAAACCAAACTGCACAGTTGTTCCAGGTTGTTCCTGAAATGGAGGATATAGAGGATCAGACAGTGGAAACAACAGTGTCCATAAATGAGCTTGAAACCAACGTTGGGTCCTTTAACTGTGATAACTTAGATCATTGTTTCAAGAACAATATAAACATCTCTAGTAGAAGCAAGAAATCCCGAGATAGAGACGTTGACAGCCAAGCAAAACATAACTTGGACTACTTGCTTCTTCAAGTAGCAAGACAGGTTAGTAATGTTTTTTATCCCTGAGAAATGTCATTTATTAACACTTTTCCACGCCCATCCCGTACATATACGACGGCAATATTTCTATCGGTTGTGCGGTCGCGTCGTACATTTACGGTCCATATTAAAATAATTGTAAAAAATCCATCTTAAATCCGATTTACTTGGGGTTTGTTTCAAACTGTGCGCCATGAAATTCCCGTTTTCTCAGGTAGGCCGAATGTCACGTCGGCCTACTGGGCCACGTGACAGGCCCATTTTGTTGTCACGTGGAGCGATCGCATCTCTCTCCCCTCGCGCGCCAAACTCGCACGGTTTCAAGGATTTTTACCCGTTTCTGTGTGTTTGTAACCAACTACATTCATCAATAATGGATCCAGCACCAGGCCCAAGCGGTGTTTCGGCTACAGGAGCCTCTGATTCATCTGGAAAAGACAAGATTACCGACATCTATAGGAGGTTCTCTGGATTGAGGCTCACTCCCACCAAGATTCCCAATCTCTTGGATGCCTTTGATCAAGTGGATTTGGATGGAAGTGAGGCAGAAGGTGAGGATTTAGAAGAAGAATGTGAATTTGGGGGGCCTGGAGCCCATGGGGCTGAATCAACAGGAGGAGGACACTGAAGGCCTAACAGAGGAGGGGGCACCAGCACCACCGCCTCTCACCACAAGGCGCACACGTGGTGCGTGCATGCCTAAAATCCAGCTAAGGAAACGACCTCCTACTCGTCGTTTGAAAATAACCCTATTTGTTGATAGGAGTGATTCAAGCTATGAATTATCAGGTGAGGATGAACCGAGTGAGGAAGATGAGGCACCCCAGCCTTCTCGCAAGCGTACACGTCCGGTACGTACTCGCCAGCCTGGGGCCAGTGTTGTGTGGCTTGAGGACAATATTCCACCATTGGGGTCTACACGTGTGGAACAATTAGACTCGTACGTGGCGCCCCAAAAGACCTGCAACATATAGCGAAGACTAAGATTGATGTGGATACCACAGTCTACCGCCGCAAGGACAACACCTTCATTCTGCTGTGGAAAGACAAGCGAGTTGTCTCTATGATTACCAACCTCCACAATGCAGACACAAATAGAGTTCAAAAACGCAAACGAGTTCGTAGGCCAGATGAAACAACAGGACTACAGCAGGTTGTGGTGAACAAACCAAAGGCAATTATTGACTACAATAAGTTCATGAAGGATGTTGACCACTTTGATCAAATGGTAAAGTATTACCATTTCGCCAGGAAATGTCACAAGTGGACAAAGAAAATAACCTTTTATTTCCTGCAAATGGCTTTGCAAAACGCTTATGCATTGTACAAGGCCAACACAGATGACCGAAAGAAACTAACTCTGCTCCAGTTTCATGAGGTTGCTATTTGGGCTTTATTGAAATTTGACAAGGAAGAGTGGCCTGCAACAACAACACCATCTCCTCATTTAGTTCATTCTCCAGACATAAATGATGACACTGGTCCTGTCTATCCTGCTGCTGACCCGTCAACACCTGGCCCGTCGGGTGTGAGGCGCCCTCTCTTCACGTCTACACCTCGTGCTGAAGCCGACCATGAATCTGATGAAGATATTTCATCTGCTACATTGTTGTTTGAAGACAATGGTGAGAGCGACGATTCAGACTGTAGTGTACAACCAACACAGAGACAACAGGGACGTGTTGTTTTATCAGAGACTCGCCTGAACTACAAATTGAAGCATGAACTTGTAAAACTCCCCAAACGTCGCAGGTGTCAAGTGTGTTCAAAGTTGGGTATTAGGAAGGAAACTGGTATAGCATGTAAGACATGCGATGTTCCACTTTGTGTCATACCGTGTTACACCAGTTATCACAGGAAAAGGGTGTATTGGGTGGACAAGAAGTAACCAGCCGCACCAGCTTCACTCCACCTACGAACATCTGTTGAGCAACTTCAGGAATCGGTACCTGAAGGAGGTGGAGTGGAGAGAAAATGCTCAACTTATTTTTCTACAATCGTCTTTCCTTTGGTAAGTACACATACTGTAATTGTCCTAGGTTGTTGTAGTATTGTAGTCGATTTTCTTAGGAATATTTTGATACCTAAATGACAACTGTTGTGGGAGTATGTCTCCCAAGATCCTCCCACAGCTGACTTGAATGGCTCATTGCAGTGCACAGTGCACTGATCTTGTGCACAAAGCCTATTTCCATTAATCCTGGATAGTTTTCTGGCATGTTGGGTATCTCCAGAATGCCCATTTAACCAGGAATACTTTCGTAATACGTAGGCCGCCGTATGTCCAGGCAGGAAGTAGATACAAGGGAGTTAAGCATAGTGCCCACCAAGGGTCAGTGAGTACATGGCTGGTGCCCGCGTGGGACCGAGGGGAGACGCCAGCAGCGTCTGACCTCTGGGGTCAACCGGCGCGATGTTGAATAACAGCTATGACGTGTTCATGACGTCATAGCTGCTACTGCTCATCGAACGAGCTAATATGATTGGTTCCCGCTCATTTGCTGCAATGCTATTGGTCAATTGTAACTCTTTGTGTGTGCCCACGAGACGCCCGGCACCCTTGCAAACTCATTCTTGTGAGGGATCTCTTGCAAAGTGGACGTGTTTTGTTCTACCGGCCAATAGACTGAACACCGTCTAACCCTCACCGTCAAGTTAACTCAGCGTCTTTGCGATATACCACACACTCGCCAGAATCACGAGTGCGAATATATTGTTTAGAAGCCTAAAGTGACAAATCTCCAGAGCGAAACAGACTGGTATCAGGTAACCCCTGGTGACAAAGATCGTCGTGAGTGACCTAGAGTGAACTAAGGCAGTGCCGCGGCCTAAGTAATCTGTGTGTGACATTACCACAGTGTACAGTGTAGTGCATGGTACCGCCACTCATCCTGAGCGTGTACCTCAGTACCTCGAGCGCCCGCCGCCGCCCTAGCTCCTACGTGACGCCAACACCTCATGCACCGTCAGTGCCAGTGTGTGCGTGTGTGTCTGTCTGTTAAGCATACAGCACGCCCTACTCACGAAATCATCTCAAGATGCTGCGAGTACCCTCCGTGTCTACGAGCGAAACCAGTTATCAGGCCACCTACGAGTGCTTGTATAAACGAGTCTGAGTGAGTGCGTAAGGAAAGGTACCTTATCTGTAAGTACAAGATCTTGTCATTGTTTTATTGTGTCTGTGTTGATCTGAGGGATCAACCACAGTTCTCACCTTCTTATACCTGTCGCAGGTTATAGGTGAATCGACGGTGTATAAATTACCTAAGTGTAGTTACAGGATGAGAGCTACGCTCGTGGTGTCCCGTCTTCCCAGCACTCTTTGTCATATAACGCTTTGAAACTACTGACGGTCTTGGCCTCCACCACCTTCTCCCCCAACTTGTTCCAACCGTCTACCACTCTGTTTGCGAAAGTGAATTTTCTTATATTTCTTCGGCATCTGTGTTTAGCCAGTTTATATCTATGACCTCTTGTTCTTGAAGGGCCAGGTCTCAGGAAATCTTTCCTGTCGATTTTATCAATTCCTGTTACTATTTTGTATGTAGTGATCATATCACCTCTTTTTCTTCTGTCTTCTAGTTTTGGCATATTTAATGCTTCTAACCTTTCCTCGTAGCTCTTACCCTTCAGTTCTGGGAGCCACTTAGTAGCATGTCTTTGCACCTTTTCCAGTTTGTTGATGTGCTTCTTAAGATATGGGCACCAAACAACAGCTGCATATTCTAGCTTTGGCCTAACAAAAGTCATGAACAATTTCTTTAGTATATCGCCATCCATGTATTTAAAAGCAATTCTGAAGTTAGAAAGCATAGCATAGGCTCCTTGCACAATATTCTTTATGTGGTCTTCAGGTGATAGTTTTCTATCTAGAACCACCCCTAGATCTCTTTCTTTATCAGAGTTCTTTAAAGATTTCTCACATAATATATAGGTTGTGTGGGGTCTATGTTCTCCTATTCCACATTCCATAACATGACATTTATTAACATTAAATTCCATTTGCCAAGTGGTGCTCCATATACTTATTTTATCCAGGTCTTCTTGAAGGGCATGACAATCATCTAAATTTCTTATCCTTCCTATTATCTTAGCATCATCAGCAAACATGTTCATATAATTCTGTATACCAACTGGTAGATCATTTATGTAGACAATAAACATCACTGGTGCAAGAACTGAACCCTGTGGTACTCCACTTGTGACATTTCTCCAGTCCGATACATTGCCTCTGATCACAGCCCTCATTTTTCTATCAGTCAGAAAATTTTTCATCCATGTTAGAAGCGTACCTGTCACTCCTCCAATATTTTCCAGTTTCCAGAACAACCTCTTATGTGGAACTCTGTCGAAAGCCTTTTTTAGGTCCAGATAGATGCAGTCAGCCCAACCATCTCTTTCCTGTAATATCTCTGTTGCTCGATCATAAAAACTGAGTAAATTCGATACACAGGATCTACCAGATCGAAAACCATACTGTCTGTCTGATATTATATCATTTCTCTCCAGGTGTGCTACCCATTTAGTTTTAATTATTTTTTCCAATATTTTGACTATTACACTTGTCAATGATACCGGTCTATAATTAAGGGGGTCTTCCCTGCTTCCACTCTTGTAAATTGGAACTATGTTAGCCTTTTTCCACACATCAGCTACAACTCCTGTAAACAGGGATGCCTGAAAGATCAGTTGAAGAGGGATGCTGAGCTCAGGTGCACATTCTCTCAGAACCCATGGTGAAACTCCATCTGGACCAACTGCTTTGTTCTTATTTAGCTCTTTGAGCATTTTTTCCACTTCGTCTCTAGACACCTCTATGTGCTCTATGTTGTTCTCTGGAATTCTTATTGTATCTGGTTCCCTGAAGATTTCATTTTGTACAAACACACTTTGGAACTTTTCGTTTAATGTTTCACACATTTCCTTTTCATTTTCCGTGAATCTATTTCCCATTTTCAACCTCTGAATATTATCCTTTACCTGCAATTTGTTGTTTATGAATTTATAGAATAGACCTGGTTCTGTTTTACATTTGTCTGCAATCCCTTTTTCAAAATTTCTTTCTGCCTCTCTCCTCACTGCCGTGTAGTTGTTTCTCGCATCTTTGTATCGCTGGTATGATTGGGGGTTTGGCCTCTTCCTGTATTGATTCCATTTTTGTGTCTTTTGGTCTCTGGCCCTCTCGCACTTTCTGTCGAACCAATCCTGTTTCCTAGTTCTGCTTCTCTGTTTTGGTATAAATTTTTTTGTGCCTTTATCATATATTTCACAAAACTTGACATACATCTCATTCACTTCCTTGCCTAGCAACAAGTCTGTCCAATATACTCCCTAAAAAATTTTCTAAGGTTGCCATAATGTCCTCTCCTAAAGTCAGGTTTTTCAATTGCATCGACCATCATATTTTCTTCCAGATTATAACGCATTGCATACTTTATCCCCAAAAAGACATGGTCACTTTTACCCAAGGGAGGAAGGTACTGAATGTCAAATATTTCTTCCTCCTTCCTGGTAAATATCAAATCTAGCATGGAGGGAACGTCACCTTCCCTCATCCTCGTAGCTTGTTTAACATGTTGATACAAGAATGTTTCCAGGATGAGGTCTACAAATTTACAGGTCCAGAAATCTTCTGTTTTAGCTTCATATGCTTCCCAGTCTATGGATTTCAAGTTGAAGTCGCCGACTATCAACAGTCATGAACTATCGTTATCCGCTCTCGCTACGATCTCTCTCATTATCGTTATAAGACCTTCTCGTTTACTATCTAGCTCCTCCTTTGACCATGTGCTGCTTAGCGGTGGACTATATGCATTTATGATCACTAGTTTATCATCCTCATGGCAGATCCTAGTGCTATTATGTCAACTTCTTGTGGATGGTAGTCATT
>WNGS01000924.1:123209-154600 GCA_020271785.1 Procambarus virginalis | reverse complement strand
ACAAAGGCGCATGCGCACCCGAGCCAGTAGTCATGTAGAACCCCAAAACGGGAAACATGACGAAAAACACCGTCCCCCAAAAAAAGGGGTGGGGGGAAACATCCACCCACAGGACGGAACCAACCGACTCAAAGGCCAAGGACTCGAGCCCGGGAGGGCCGACGCCCCAACAGCACGTACGGCGAGTGGAGAGGAAAAAACCCACTCCGCGTAACCACAAGCCCCGCCGAGAGGGGGATAAAACCCCCACGGGGTCCTATGGGGCCAAGGCCCCCCAAGTCAGCCCCTCCGCAGCCCGGGAACCCACAACAACGGCCCCGGGGCCGAGCCGTCCCCCTAAGCCCCGGCCGTACCAGAAAACCGGGACAGCCGTGAAAACACTAAGGAAGGGAGCCCACTGGCAGACTCTTACAACACGGCTGGAGGAACAGGCTCAAATGCCCCGTCACACCCGGAAGGGGATTCCCCGAGACTGCCGAGTCTCAACACCACCAAACCCCGCCCTGAACCTACAGACGGTAAGGAACCGGATGCAGGCAGGAAGGGAATCCAGGGGAAAAAAAGAACCAAAACGGGGCAGCCCCGGGGCTCCCGGGGAGTACCACGAGAGCGTTGCCACCACCAGGCTCAAGTGCAACGCCTCTGCTGCCCGCACCAGCTGAGCACAACTGGGTAAGCGAGCCATAACGAGCAACAAACTCGCAGGGCTCCGGGTCGAAGGTGTCACCGACCCCCACAGCAGACGGAGGCAAACAGAGAGTCACCCAGAGACAAGGGGTGAGCAACCCTCAAACTCGCTGGAAGCGAGGGGGGGCTCTGGGGTCACATCCATCGGACCCACGCGCCCCAGGGGTTTCCCAGGGTCCCGAGCGTTCTATAAGAGGACTCGCGCTCAGGTAATCCAGGCAGGGTACTGCTAACCGGCACCCAAAACTACCAAACAACTTTCTAAGAGCTGAACCCCGGGACGTGTACACTCACGGGGACCTAGCAGGGGGTACCACCAGAAAACTCAGAACACAAGGGACACCAGGGGCAAGAACGAAGGCAGACCCCCCCCACCAGGTAGATAAACAAAAAGAAAAAAAAAACCCCGCAAGAGGACAGCGTACCCAAGCGGAAAACAGAGCCGGCCGCTATGATTGGGAAAAGACAAGCTGCACAGTACCCTGCGCCCCCACCAGTGCAAAAACTGCCCCTTACTCTAAGGCGAACAAGGGAGACAGAACACCCGAGCACACAAAGAGCGGCCGAAAACCAAGCAGGTAAACGGCCTAGCAGGGGCAGACCCCAAGGAACTTGTGGAAGGTGGCCCCAAGTCCCAAGGGCAGTACTTACAGGGCACCTAGGGAAGGGAACCCTAGGCGCATGCAGCCGAGTACTGGAGAATCACTCCCGGCTCACGCACCACCTAGAAAACAGACACCACACTCTAGGTGCAGTGCTGAAACAACCACTGGAGCCGGAGCACATAACCGGTGCCTATAGCATCAGCCGAAGAACTGATGGGTGGATAGCCGGCGTGGGAGGTCTGGGGCTCCACCTTCCCCTCCCGGGGAGGGGGGAGCTGCGCAGACAGCGGCGCGGTGACGTGTGACGTCACACTAGTTTGCTTGTTTTTCTGTTTGGGAGTTCTATCCACTAGTTCGGATTTTGGTAGCAATTTTAACCAGAATAGGGGTTTGTTTTGGGGCGCTTACCTTTCTGGGTGCCTGTCCTGGTCGATGGCAGACATAGAATGCTTCCAATCACACGGGGGCTTCTATAGGCCATTGCTCCCCGTGCCTCTCTGAGGGGGCCCGGTTCTGGCCGTGGTCTCCGGTAGGCCTAAGAACTCCATACACATGACTGATGCCAAAGTCTGAAATTAGCATATCAGCCTGGGATAGCTCCGGGGAGCCGACGGGGCTCCCCCCAGAAAAAAAGAATAGTAGTTAAATGTGCCCAGAAAGTGGATATGCAGCTGGTGCCTTTATAGTATTGCTGAGTAATACATAAAAACACAAATATAATGAGTATGTATGTTATTATGCTCTATTTTGTTATATATCATACAAATACATTGTCCAAATGGTAATATCTGTTACTTTCACCAATGTCCACAATTTTTTTTTTTAAAGGAGATTTTGTTGTTTTGTTTTTTCTTTGTTTTTTATGTGATTTTGTTGTATCCTCTTCATCCAGGAGAATGCATACCCTTCCATACCTATATGAAGATAGAATTAAATTGGTTAATAAATAAATTTGTCATAACTGGCAGAACTTGGGACTTTGAATTTTTATTTTTTGACTGATGTCTTCGCAGATTTCAAACTATTTTCCTTGTTTCTTTAGATTGTTATGATGATTAGGGACCAGATTAGGGCTATTTGACTTTTACAGGGGTACCTCGGTTTAAGAGTTTAATCCTTTCTTGGAGACAGCTCGTAACCCGAAGCTAATTTCCCCATAAGAAATAGTGGGAAATAAATTAATCCGTTTCTGACTACCCAAAAACCTCACTTCAAATTAAGTTTTATACCAAATTCATCTAAATCTACACTACAAAACTATGTTCAAGTTATTACTTACTATTGCTGATGAATGCTGTAGGCGTATGGAAGATGGTGATGAGGGGGGAGGAGGAGAGGAGTTACTGTTTGGAAGGGGAGTCACCTTCCATTATAGCATCATGCATTGAGGACCTCTCTGGGGTGCATTCTCTGGCACGTTTTGCCTGCATACCACTAGGTCCTGGTTGTGGCTCACTGCTCGATGTTCTCACAACAAATCTGTCCATGGAAGATTGTTTTTCCCTTCTTTGCAAGATGTCTCTGTAGTGAGGCATCACATTGTCATTGAAAAGATTAATGCAACGGCCTACTACAGCTTTCTCTGGGTGAGTCTTTTCAATAAAAGTTTGCATCTCTTCCCACATCTGACACCATTTTTTAATGGTTGCGGAAGGGACATTCACTGCTGCCTCATCCTCCTCCAATGGAGAAACATCCTAGGTGGGCCTTCTTGCTGTTCCTTTTGAAGGGCTTGGAGTTCTTCGGTGGTCAGTTCTTCCTTGTTTTCTTCCACCAACTCCTCCACATCATCACCATCCAATTCCAAGCCCATTTGCCGGCCCAGAGTAACAATTTTCTCAACAATAGGCGCATCATTTACAGGCTCAAACCCCTCAAAGTCTAGTTCTGTCACACATTCAGACCACAATTTTCTCCAGCCATAGATCAGGGGTTCTTTGAGTCACTTCTTGCCAGGCTTTGTCAACGAGTTTGAAAGAACTACATATGTTAAAATGGTGTTTCCAGCAATCTTTGAGGGGTGAGTTTTGTGGCTTCAGTCACTTCAAAACGTTTCCGGAAAAGTGCCTGCTCATCAAGTTTCTTAAAATTCGCTATGATTTTCTGGACCATAGGCTGAATTAGAGGAGTGGTGTTAGGAGGAAGGAACTTTATTGTGAGAAATTTACTGTGAGAAACTGTGCATCAATTCATCTTCCAAGCCTGGAGGATGAGCAGGAGCATTGTCGTGGAGAAGCAGGGCCTTGAGTGGCAAATGTTTCTCCTGCAGATATTTTTCTACAGCAGGGCACACCACTTCATTCACCCACTCCGAAAAAAAATCCTAGTCACCCATGCCCTTTTATTAGCCTTCCACATCACACACATTTGGTTTTTCTGCACTTTATACTGTTTGAAAACCATTGGATTTTCAGAATGATACACTAGCAAGGGTTTAATTTTCAAATCGCCACTCGCATTTGAACACAGCACAAGCATAAACCTATCTTTCATAGGCTTGTGTCTGGGCAATGCTTTTTCCTCCTTGGTAATGTATGTCCTCTAAGGTAATCTTTTCCAGAACAGTCCTGTTTCATCACAATTAAACACCTGTTGCGGTAGGTATCCCTCAGCCTCTGTAAACTCTTTAAATTCTTCAATAAATCTTTAAGCCACTGGTGTGTCTGAGCTGGCAGCCTCCCATGCTTCACAACACTATGAATACCGCTTCTTTTTTAAATTTCTCAAACCATCCCCTGCTTGCCTTAAAGTCTATTGTATCTGCACTTGTTCCAGGGGTTTTCTTTACAAGGTCTTCGTGCAATACCCTGGCTTTCTAACAAATGATGGCCTCTGAAATACTATCACCCGCTAACTCCTTATTGTAAATCGAAATTAATAACAACTTTTCCACTTCTTCAAGTATTGTGGTCTTTGTTTCGTGATTGTTGATATGTCTTTTGCCACTTTAGCACTCATAATGTCCTTTTCTTGGCAAGTACAGTATAGTGCATATCATTGATATGGATTTGTTGTACAGCCTACAAAGTTCAACAACATGTGCACCATTTTCATGCTTCTGAATGATCTCTTGCTTTTCCTCTATTGTCATCCTCACATGCAATTTCTTGCCTTGAACCTTACCACTGGCTTTCTTGGGACCCATTGCGATGTATATTATAACAAATGTTATGCTCAAATAGCAAAAATTCTGAAAATAAATGGTAAATCCTTGTGAAGAATTCAGGCGGGATAGTCACTGGGCGTGAGTAAACTGAGCGGCGATCGCCATGCCACTATGCGCTGGGTTGCCCATACGCGTATCAACAAACTCGTATCCTGAGGCAACCTTCGTATCCCAATATAAATTTTCCAAGCAAATCCTGCTCGTAACCTGAAAAACTTGTAATCAGGGGCGCTTGTAAGCCGAGGTACACCTGTATAAAGTATATCCTAAATATATCCCCCAATCATTATAATTATTATAATTATCCCTATATTTTGTTTTTTTTGGGTGTTATTTTTCTCGACTTCATTTCAACACATATTGACCTACAACTTTCACATATTCGAGTACGAATGCCAAACAATGTTTATTAAAACATACAAGTAAATGAATGAATTAGAACTACCTTATACATTGTCGATATCTTCAACTTCAATTATCTCTCAAACTAAAACTTCAACACTGAGGCAGCTTCAAAAAACCAGCGTTGAATGTAATGAAACGCCATTTTCTGGGTGAGTCCCGGAGGCTCCCGGAGCTATCCCAGGCTGATATTCTAATGTCAGACTTTGGCATCAGTCATGTGTATGGAGTTCTTAGCCTACCGGGACCACGTCCAGAAACCGGGCCCCTCAGAGAGGCAAGGGGAGCAATGGCCTATAGAAGCCCCCGTGTGATTGGAAGCATTCTATGTCTGCCATCGACCGGGACAGCACCCAGAAAGGTAAGCGCCCAAAACAAACCCCTATTCTGGTTAAAATTGCTACCAAAAGTCGAACTAGTGATATAACTCCCCAACAGAAAACAAACCAACTAGTATGACGTCACACGTCACCGCGCCGCTGTCTGCGCAGCTCCCCCCCTCCCCGGAGGGGAAGGGGGAGCCCCAGACCGCACACGCCGGCTATCCACCCATCAGTTCTGAGGCTGGATGTCAAGACCCGCGAAAAAACGCCGACCGGAGGAGGGAGGGTTGCNGGGTGTAAATGTCCCCAGGACCCCTGAGCAGTGTAAGATTAATATCCTGTCATCCCCACAGGCGCATGTCATTTTGAAAAAAAAAAATTATTTTTTCTTCCTAACCCTGTTAATTTGTGTTCACTGATCACGGGAAAAATAATAAAAAAATTGTAAGTGGCATATATTGCCCGCTATAGGGCGGGGAAGTCTGGCAAATTATAGGCGCTGACTCAGTGTGCGTCCCAGGCGGTCTGTTGCTCGCCAGCTGTCAGGCCGGAGTTGCCACAAAGAGATAATTACCTAATTATTTCAATGTCTCTGATTGATTTTTCAAATTTTTTTTGCTGTAATATTATTCAATAGTGTGTAGTTTGATATATTTATATAATAAAATGAGTGAATCATTGCTGTACTCAAAAATATGGTGTGCATATTGTTGATTCAATTATGTTCATCAATCAGTGAACAAATACTTTGTCGGTTATTACACTATAAGCACAGATTATATATAAGTATCTGCATGTTTTGTTCACTATAACAAACCACTAAGTAGCTATTATGAGTCAAAAAGTAACGAGGAGTGACCGCCGTGTACCAGCCAGCCACTCCCGCCCTCCCTCCAGTCATCTGACTCGCCCACATTCTCCTCCCACAATACTGTTTTTGCTATAATTCACTATATACAGACGTTATATATAAGTATCTACATGTTTTGTTCACCATAACTGTACATCTAAGCTTGTATGGTGAGTAAAAGCACAAAGATGTAGGACCTCACACAGTCAGCTGATGGCTGCCAACCTCAAGGCCAGACGCACTAATATTTCTCCTCCAACAATACTGTGTGGTGTTATTACGCTATATATCTTATATACAGACGTTATATATAAGTATTTACATGTTTTGTTCACCATAACTGTACATCTAAGCTTGTATGGTGAGTAAAGGCACAAAGACGTAGGACCTCACACAGTCAGCTGATAGCTGCCGCCCTCAAGGCCAGACGCACTAATATTTCTCCTCCAACAATACTGTGTAGTGTTATTACGCTATATACACACATTATAAATAAATATCTACCTGTTTTATTCACCATACTTGTGCAAATAAACTGGTATGGTGCCCAAAGACCATCGTGGTAACCAGTAAACAACACCGTCGTCTGCACGGTGGCGTCGTGCAGACCACGCCACCGCCCTCACCAAAATGGCAGCTCCAAACCTTCTCTTGCTGTTTATACCCTCTTTACACACGTTATATATAAGTATCTACATTTGTGTTCACCATAGCGAACCACTAAGCTGGTATGCTGAGTGCAGTCAATAAAAGGTGGCCACACACAGTCAGAAAACATCGCCACCACCCTCCCTCCCACAGCATTACTCCTCCCTCTATGGCGCACAGCGCTAAATATCACCACAATCCTGCAATTATCAGAACCCTGGTCAGTTTTATCACAGTTAGGGGTCTTCTGTAATATCATCATCTCTACATAATAGCATGAACAAGTATATTTTGGCATTTTTAGGTGATGCTGTGGTCACAAGCTGAACAGCAGTGCTGTGAGCTCATGCTGCGTGTGTCAGGCTTGGTAGCTCACTCAATACTGAGGCCCCTAACACCTGGGAGTTTGGCCCACGATTTTTTAAAAAAATGTCGTCTGTTTACAAGAGCCCTGATGAAGGTGTGGTGAATCCCGTGAATCCGCGGGCCATTTAAATCTTGCGTAGTACTCCAACACATCATATGACATATTGCGCAGTAGACTGGAACAACGTCCAACACGTCATATGACGTGATGCGCACTTTAAGGGTTAAAAGTATCAACACAAGACAGAACACGAAACAATGGGTATAAATTGGATAAGTTTAGATTTAGGAAAGATTTGGGTAAATACTGGCTCATTAACAGGATTGTTGATTTGTGGAACCAATTGCTGCGTAACGTGGTGGAGGTGGGGTCCCTCAATTGTTTCAAGCGTGGGTTGGACATGTATATGAGTGGGATTGGGTGGTTATAAATAAGAGCTGCCTCGTATGGGGCAATAGGCCTTCTGCTGTTACCTTTGTTCTTATGTTCTTATGTTCTTATGGGAAAGGTAGGAGGATGAGGCATGCAGTGAGGGACTCTTTTTCAGATTCCCCCAGAATACCTGCAATGCAGAAGACACGTCTCACCAGTCAAGCACGCGGGGTACGACAAAACTTGTGCCAAGCCCCAAGGAAAAACAATGGACAGTCAGCTAGCCAGGATGACACCTCCCATGCATCCAATAAGGAAGAAACGAATTCAAAAGTGGCCAGATCCATAACCGAGGCATAAACAGTCCCGCAGGAGGTATACAGTGGTACCTCGAGTAACGAATTTAATCCGTTCCATGTTCGTCATGTGAAACGGACGTCATACGAAACGAGTGTTACTCATGTAACCAGTGTGATGCACTGTGTTTATTGTGAAATTCCCCCAGTGTGCATGTCATCAAATGTTCCCCAAAATATAATTTTTCTTTGTAAAATGATAAATTATCTTCCCTTAAAATGTCTATGTAAAAATAATTACCAAATTCCACTTACTTCGGCTGTGAGGGCGTGGACAAGGTGCGCTGTGACGTCCTCAGGGCTTGGTCGCCCGTGTGTAAAGCTCCCAGACACGGTCGTGCAGGCCATTCAAGCACCGCGTGTTGCCACAAATATATTTTCAAATATTTTTTTTATGTATTTCCAATGCGATTTTATTTGTTTCTTTTATCGTATATGATGCATATTTGTGACCTTTACAATATGTATGCAGTAGAATGTTCATAATTTTCCATGGAACTGTGATACATGTGTCAGTAATGTGTCCACAATAAATGTTTATTGTCACAATATTACGTGGTAAGAATTCACTAAAATTACAATATGTACAAGTTTCACATACTATTTACACAGTACAGTGGTACCTCGGAATGCGAGTGTCCCTGTATGCGAGTTTTTCGGAAGACGAGCAGGATTTCCTCGGAAAATATGTCTCGGAACGCGAGGGTTACCTCGGGACACGAGTTTGTTGATACGTGTACAGGCCGACCTAGCGTGTGGTGGTTCGGTGATCATCGCCCCTTCGCCCCTCCACCCCTCAGTTTACCATTGTCTCGCGCCCAGTGACTATCCCACATCAATTCTTTACCTGGATTTTCAGTGTTTTGTTGGATTTTTGGTCATTTGACTATACAATTTGTTATTATATATCTCACCATGGGTCTCAAGAAAGCCATTGATAAGGTTCAACCTAAGAAAATAGCTGTGAGTAGAGGCAGTAGAGGATGTCCCTTCTTGATTAAGAAAATGTGTGAAGTATGGGAAGAACTGCAAAGTTTTGTTGAAAAAACTCGCCCAGATAAAGCTGTAGCAGGCCGTTGCATTGACCTTTTAAATGATAATGTGATGTCTTACTATAGACAAGTGTTAAAATGTAGGGAAAAACAAGTGTCTTTAGAGAAATTCTTAGTAAGACAAGCAAGTCTTAGTGGTATGCAGGCAAAATGTGCCAGTGTGTGCATACCAGTGAAGTCCTCACTGCCTGATGTGTTAATGGAAGGGGACTCCCCTTCCAAACAGTAACTCCTCTCCTCCTCCCCCCCTCCTCACTATCTTCCATACGCCTACAGCATTCAAGAGCAAGGTAAGTAATAACTTGAACATAGTTTTGTAGGTTTATTTAGATGAATTAGGTATAAAAATTTAGTTTGATATGGGGTTTTTGGGGTAGTCAGGAACGGATTAATTCATTTCCCATTATTTCTTATGGGAAATTAGCTTCAGAATACGAGTTTTCGGAATACGAGGCGTCTCCAGGAACCAATTAAACTCTTAAACTGAGGTATGCCTGTAACACACTATTACACACTCAGTACTTTGGAGGTGCGTAAGTCAACGAAGTAGTCCATGGTACACAGCGCGGCTTTGCTCTCCTTGCACCAGCTACAGATAGATTTTTGTTTCCTGTTTCATCGTTCTGTGTGCTTGCAAATAATGCACTCGCGTGCACCCTTCGCTTTAGTACTTGTAGGTGGCATGTAGCCAAGCTTGTAAAGCATAAGGTAGTATTGAAACGATTATCGGAAAAGCTCAATTCGTAAGGTAGTCTTGAAAAGATGGCTTTGTAAGGTCCCTCACAGGAAGAGATTCAGCTAGCCTCAAAGAGTGTCCATCAGTCAGGAAGAGATTCAGCTAGCCTCAAAGAGTGTCTATCAGTCAGGAAGAGATTCAGCTAGCCTCAAAGAGTGTCCATCAGTCAGGAAGAGATTCAGCTAGCCTCAAAGAGTGTCCATCAGTCAGGAAGAGATTCAGGTATTCATGAAAATATCTATGGACAACATCACCATGGAAGCCGCTAACACTGTTCATCTGTGCTACTTGTATCAGATGCATCATCACTGAATGCAGAAAACGACTCATCTATGTATCATCTATATAAATTGGAGAAGGCAAGGGTGGGGCTCAGAGATACAACTGGATACGCTCGCTGTATCATCCTCATAGGTGCTGTATCACTGGCATCCGACTGCTGTGTTAAGCCCTTGTTGCGCCTAGCTTCACCAATGTTATGACCCTTATGTTTTTCAAACAATAGGGTCTGAATTGCACCGACTGAGCGCAGTCTTTCAACACCGTGTTGGACAGTTGTTTGAGAGCGAGAGGCACATGTGCCACAAATGGTTGCTCACACAGTACTAACCCAGCCAGCAGCCCTTGTCTTTCATATTCGTTATAGCAAAAGGTTCGTTCAGTGTTTGTTGGGTAGGCTGCTCCATTATGACAATCTTTCTTTGTTTTAAATGTGTTCCATTTGTTTTGTATTTGTCACTTACATCGCAATAATGGAGCATCCAACCCGACAAACACTGAACAAACCTTTATGGCATTTGTCCATTTTTCAAATTGTTTCAACAGTTCTTTTATTTTTCGTTTTTTTTTATTTAAGAAACATGGAGCAGCCAACCTGTAGACCACGGAACGAACTTTTTGACATTTGTACTGGTTTTCAAAATTCTTCATTTTTTTATTATTTATGTTTTTTGTATGTAAGAAACATGGAGCAGCCTACCTGCCGACCACCAAACGAACCTTTTGCTATAAGACAAATGAAAAATAAATATTGAACACATTTGAAGAAATGAAAATGTCATAATGGTTTGTTAAGTGTATATGTAAGGTAGGCTTCTCCATTATTGAGACGTAAATGACAAATACAAAAAAAATGGAACACATTTGAAACAAAGAAAGATTGTTAAAATGGAACAGCCTACCTGCCGAACACCGAACGAACCTTTTTGACATTTGTTGTATATCAAACATTTCATTTCTTTTTTTTCTACAAAAACGTCAATGCTTTGCAACATCTCAGCAGTCACCCCTTTATATCCCAGCATCATTAGCATCTTTAAACAAGAACAACATAGTTTATGTGCATCGTCGGAGGCGTCTAAGAACGTGCAAGAAGCAGCGCGACCCCATCCTGTGGTGTTGACGTTACTCAAACCAACGTTCGTCATACAGGACGATTTGACGCCGATCGGGCCGTTCGTTACCCAAAATGTTCGTCTTTTGGGGCGATCGTTATGCAAGGTACCACTGTGTATGCATCAAGCGCCTCCTGAGCCCCTGCCGGGGAAACGCGGTAGGACAAAAATCTCCTGAATGGTGAATCCAGTGTGCTAAGGGCACCCCAAAAACAAACCCTAGGAGGAGCTGCAACTAACTCAAACTCATACAGGGAAGAGGGGATATGAAAACTCCTTGTATGTATGTATTATCTGAAATAGTAATGTCTCTCATTAGTTTATCCTTAGTTCATCAGTCTAGAACTGACCAGTGTGAGGCTTGGATAACCTGGGGCCAGCTCCCACCTATCCCCAGCGAGGAACAGGCTGGAGCAAGCTAGCAGGGGAATAGTTTCACAAAATTTGGGTTGTTTGTTGGGGAGTTCTTTTGGTAATTATGGGGCTGCAGTCTCCTTTTTAACCATGCAGTGGTCCGTTTTGATTCACCTATCTTTCTGGGTGCCTTCCCTAGGTGGTGGCAATGATAACCTTTATATGTAAAGTGATCATAGGCCATCACTCCCTGCACCTCTCAGAGGGGACCAGGTTCTGGCTTGTGGTCTCTGGTAGGCAATTAGAACTAAACAACTGATGGAACTAAGTAGTATGGTACTGATCAGTGTATGATAGCTTCAGGGAGCAACCCGTCCTTGCAAATTCGTATAGTCAATATTGACTTATTAGTTACCTGCATAGGTGACATACTAAACATAATAGTTTCCCTTGAAAAGCTTCATAGAAAACACCGACCTTACCTAACCTACTTAGTATGTTAACCCCTTAACTGCGTTGCCTCCAAATATGACACCCCCGCAGTGCGCAGGAAATAAATTCTCAGGAAAAAATTATTTTTTCTTTTTAAAGTGTCAGAAACCCTTCCCTCAGTATAGGTATGTAGAAAAAAAATCGAAATTGTACTTACTTTGGCAGCTATGGGGTCTGTAAGTTGGGGGCGTGACGTCATCATTCCCTGTTCGCCCGTGACATACGCTCCCGGGGCCAGTAGGGCGCCCGGGGCGGGGTGCGCGAGTTGCCGCGAATATATTTTCGTTCATTATTTTCGCACAGTTCCAAATACATTTTATTTGTTTTTACGTGCTAATCCTATGTATAGTGAACACGTACACTATATTATGGCAGTAAAACATCCGTACTGTCCAAAGACACTGTGTTACGTGCATGACACTTGTGTACACATATGCAGCACACATTTACTATGTATCATGCTAATTTATGTATATATACAATCTATTTACACACTATACACTGTCACACACTATATACATTCACCATCAACACATTCAGAACATCGCGTAGCAGCTGCTTCGTATGGGCCAATAGCAGCTGCCTCATATGGGCCAACAGCAGCTGCCTCGTATGGGCCAATAGCAGCTGCCTCGTATGGGCCAATAGCAGCTGCCTTGTATATGCCAATAGCCAGCCCGTCCTCCAAAAATGGGGTGGTAAATGTAAGGAGACAAATAAGTGCAATAATGTACTATTCATAGCAGTTAGGAATTGTACTTATTTTCACTAAGTATTAAATCGTACTGTCAAATATATTGTGAATATTTGAGTTTACCTGAAAATCTGAATAGAAAACCACAACCTCACCTAACCGTCTTAGTTTTTGAAGATAATAATTTTATTGCTTCTTAATTACAATTAGTACTTAACCTATAGCTCTATTGATATTACTGTTTTATAAAACAAATAAAACAAAACTAAAATATGTCAATAAATTGTAAAAAAACTCAGGATATTTTAAAATTTTGTATAAAATCTATATTGTTTAATAAACCTGAAAAAGAAATTCTTGATATTTAAAACGTGTGTATTGCAACCTGAAGTTGAAAACTTCATCCTAAAATTCTGAGTGTTTTAACAGAAAACGAGGAGAATTAAATCGGGGGAGGGAGTTGGGTAAATGTAACAGCCCCATAAGTGCAATTATGCACTGTTTATGACAGTAAGAAAGTGTACTTATTACACTTAGTATTAAATCGTACTTTCAATTCGGAGGACGGGTTGCAATAGCAGCTGCCTCGTATGGGACAATAGGAGCTGCCTCATATGGGCCAATAGCAGCTGCCTCATATGGGTCAATAGCAGCTGCCTCGTATGGGCCAATACCAGCTGCCTCGTATATGCCAATAACAGCTGCCTCGTATGGGCCAATGGGAGCATTTGGCCATGAACACATTCAGAACACCTCGAGTGAGAGCAGCCACACCCAGCCAGTCTCCCTCACTCCAACATCTTACTCGCCAACATTGCTCCTCCCACCATACTGTTATAGTTCTTATTACACATGTTCTATATACCTATCTACATGTTTTATTTACCAGAACTATGCAAGTAAGCCAGTATTGTGTCCAATCAGTACAGTGGCCACCATACACTGCATGAAAAATCACACAGCAGACGACGCTACGATTACGTCACCTCCCTCACCAAAATAGCTCCTCTCAACATTCTCCTGTTGCTGTTCTTACACTATATACACACACTATATATACCCATGTACATATGTTTTGCCCATAGCACACCACTAAGCTAGTATGGTGAGCAAAACAAGAGTGGCTGCCACACACACACAATGAGGCTACCTCAATTCTCGCCCTCCCTCCCTCACCAAAATTCCTCCTTCCACAATACTACGCACAACGCTAATTATAACCACAATCCTGGTCACTAATTCCTGTAAATGAATAATTGACCACATGTTTATTTTGAAAAGGAGCCTAAGAAATCATTTGAAGATTCCTAGATGAACAAAATAATGCTGTGGTGCTGTGGCTAGTGCTGTGAACATCGTGAACAGCATTGAATCACTGATATTTGAACATTGTACCCAGTCATTATCACACTGAGGCTCTTCTATAACACGATCATAGCTAAATAATACAAGTTATATATATATTTTGCATTATTAGGTGATGCTGTGGTCACACGCTGAACAGCAGTGCTGTGCGCTCATGCTGCGAGCGCCAGCCTTGGTTACTCAATCACTACCGAGGCTCCCACACCCGGGAATGTGGACCACGATTTTTTTTAAAGATGGCGTCTGTTTACAAGAGCCCTGAGGAAGCTGATGTGAACCCCGTGTAGCTGCGGGAGTTTTGAATGGAACGTGAAAAATACAAATACCCGGAGGCGCGTTGCGCAAACCAGATGCGAGCCTGCAGGCGCGTTGCGCAGTTAAAGGGTTAAAATAAGCATCTTATAGCTTCGTAATTACAATTGTTACTTAACTTATTATAGGTATAGGTTAGGTAATAATTGTAGTTATGAAGCAATAAGATACTTATCTTAACATACTACGTAGGTTAGGTAAGGTCGGTGTTTTCTATGAAGATTTTCAAGGGAAACTATTATGTTAAGTATGTCACCTATGCACTTATTTAATAAGTCAATATTGACTATACGAATTTGCGAGGACGGGTTGCAGGGAGTTGATGAAGTTCCCTACAAAAAGTGTTTTAAATTATACCACTGAATAACTAAAATAATACTTTCATTATATTGTGTGCCACATGGTTTAATTATCTAATTTTCACTTGTTTTGATAATTGCATTTAGATGTTTTATAACATTCAGTATTTATATTTGATATTTATTGGCCCAGTTACTATATAGGTAAGGCCAGAAGTCCAGAGCTGCCACAACACGGGCACAAGCATATAGCTGCAACAAAAATATCATAGGCCTACAACTACCGTATCACTAAAAGAGCTAAGGCCCACAGCAGCCCAAAAGTGGCAGTAAGAGGGTAGCCCTGCATGCAAAAGGTGGAATGACAGCAGCAACATAAAGAATCAACGGCTCAAAAATGCCAAATCAAAACCTGTAATGATGCAAGGAGCACAGTCCAGTCATGAGGCAAACAAATCTTTTGGAGGCAACACAAATTGGCTGCATGGAATGTAGTGCATATAGGCAGGCATGGCAGGCATAAGTGAAGTGTAGTGGCAAATGGCACACTGCACCCCTACTCAATTTACCAGATGAGGAAAGGGCTACAATGCCATGGATAAGGAAGAATCACTTTCATACCCCAAATGCATTATCGTCCCAAGCAAAAGGCCTAAAAATCAAAAGACAGGAATCTAGGCCAGGCACCATTTATATACAAGCATACAGCTAATTAACCCTTACACTGTTACAGCCTGGGCTGTAAATGGGGGTATAAGCTGTGGCTGGGTGAAAATATATTTGAATTATGTGAAAATTAATATTAAATGTTCAACAAATCTCCAACTTATTGGCTCCAGCATAGGTTACCTTGAGGTTATCTTGAGATGATTTCGGGGCTTTTAGTGTCCCCGCGGCCCGGTCCTCAACCAGGCCTCCACCCCCAGGAAGCAGCCTGTGACAGCTGACTAACACCCAGGTACCTATTTACTGCTAGGTAACAGGGGCATAGGGTGAAAGAAACTCTGCCCATTGTTTCTCACCGGCGCCTGGGATCGAACCCAGGACCACAGGATCACAAGTCCAGTGTGCTGTCTGCTCGGCCAACCGGCATTGTGAAATTTTCATCCCAATATTTTAAGAAATGGATTTTAGACAATTTAGAAAAAAAAAAAGTTTTGTTGATAAGGAGAACAGCTCCCATTAACTGGAACGGAGGGCTAATGCAGAAATAAGGAGATGCAAGCACCTGTCCGATGCACAAAGAACCAGCGTTGAATGTAATGAAACGCCATTTTCTGGGTGAGTCCCGGAGGCTCCCCGGAGCTATCCCAGGCTGATATGCTAATTTCAGACTTTGGCATCAGTCATGTGTATGGAGTTCTTAGGCCTACCGGAGACCACGGCCAGAACCGGGCCCCCTCAGAGAGGCACGGGGAGCAATGGCCTATAGAAGCCCCCGTGTGGTTGGAAGCATTCTATGTCTGCCATCGACCGGGACAGGCACCCAGAAAGGTAAGCGCCCCAAAACAAACCCCTATTCTGGTTAAAATTGCTACCAAAATCCGAACTAGTGGATAGAACTCCCAAACAGAAAAACAAGCAAACTAGTGTGACGTCACACGTCACCGCGCCGCTGTCTGCGCAGCTCCCCCCTCCCCGGGAGGGGGAAGGTGGAGCCCCAGACCTCCCACGCCGGCTATCCACCCATCAGTTCTGAGGCTGGATGTCAAGACACGCGAAAAACCGCCGACCGGAGGGAGGGAGGGTTGCCGGGGAGCCTCCGGGACTCACCCAGAAAATGGCGTTTCATTACATTCAACGCTGGTTTTCTGGGGGGAGCCCCGTCGGCTCCCCGGAGCTAACTACCCACAGAGGAAGATCAAAGGGACGGAACCGGGAGGCGGACACCACCCAAACAACCAAAACGCTAAAACCAAAGGAGCAGGAAAACACAGCGACCCGACCCCCAGAGGCAAATGCCCAAAAGGAAAAGAGCCGACGAAAAACAAACCGGAACCGAAGAGGCACTACCAACCGAGGAGAAGACAGAGCACGCTGACCAGAAACCAGGATGGTGCAAGCGGCGCACGAACAGGCCGGAGGGGAAACGAAGCACAAGACAGCTTACTAAGCGGTGTAGAAGCAAGACCGAAAGCAAGCCAAAGCGACTCCGCCAGCGCCGCACAAAAAGAGAGAGGCGACAGTATGTGGCACGACGACGGCCCCCCCCACCAAAAAACCAGGCCGACGCTAACAAGAGGAACCACCTAAGAAGGTACAGGAAAAGGAAGGACCGCCAAAACACCCCATACTGCCGCCAAGAGAAACACGCAGGTGGGACACCGACCACCAGCCGGAGGCGAGACCACGAGGCAGACGGAAGCAGCCCCGACAAGGCCCCTCCGAGCCCAGGAAAAGGCGGAGCCGCAAGAAGATCTCGGGCGCGACCACCGAACTCAGGTGGTACAAGGAGATGGAACGTCTGCCGAACAGACAAATCCCAAAGCAAGCAAACCCGCCAGGAGAACAAATGACGGGTCCGACGCGAGACATCGCAAGACCCCAAAAAACCAAGTGGCAGGGCAAGCAAGGAAACCAAAGAAGGCGGAAGGGTTGCCGCCAGAACCCTACCCGAACCAAGAGGTACGAGCAACAGCAACAGACCGAGACAAAGAAGCACACCACAGGACACAGGCCGAAAAAAGCCCAAGAAGCCAAGGAACACACGCAGAACACCCCTGTGGCAGAGGAGGAAAACAAGGGAACACAAACAATGAAGTGGTGGAAACCGACCACGTCCCCCAACATAGCAGCAAGTGCAGGCAAAACTGACCAAAGGAGATGCCAGGAAAACGACTGGGGTGAGGCAGGACGAAAGAGCAGAAGCATAAAAAACCCCAGGAGTAAGGACACGCCACTGCGAAACACGGTACTAATGCACACGCGCAGTAGTAGCAACATACAACCTGGTGGATAAAGACAGGCTGTTTAACACAAGGGGCACACGCCCTAGGGGACGCAGGTGGAAACCGAATGCCCAAATGAGCCACAGAGACAGTAGAAAGAACTTTAGTGTCAGAGTGGTTGACAAATGGAATGCATTAGGAAGCGATGTGGTGGAGGCTGACTCCAAACACAGTTTCAAGTGTAGATACGATAAGAGCCCAATAGGCTCAGGAAACCGTACACCTGTTATAAGATTGACGTTTGAGAGGCGGGACCAAAGAGCCAGAGCTCAACCCCCGCAAGCACAACTAGGGGAGTATACACCACCGCAACATGCCACAGGTAAAGAGCAACTCGCTCCGGCAAAGGCAGAGAACGGAGCAGATAGACCCCAGACAGGGCCCACTGAGACACGACAGAACCCAGCAGGCCCAGGAACCCGCCTACCAGGCGACCGACGGCGGAGAAACCCCGCTCAAACCGGCTGGATGGGGAACCGGGAGCTCATGTACACCCCAAGCCCGGCCCGAGGCCAGGCTAGACGGCCAAAGGGAGGCCCACCAGGAAGACGCATGGGGCGGCCTGCAGGCCCACAGACTCCCCACAACCAGGATGGGCCATAACTAAGTCGAAGGCAAGCTAGTGTGCCCCGAAAGTCCACAGACCGTACCATAGGGGCATAACTTGCAATCCCCTCACAGAGTTCAGTGGCATACCGATAATAGGTTAAGTAACAATTGTAATTACGAAACCATAAGATGCTTATTGTAACCTACTAAGTAGGTCAGGTAAGGTCGGTGTTTTCCACGAAGTTTTTTAAGGGAAACCATTATGTTTAGTATGGCACCTATGCACGGAACGAAGAAGTCAATATTGACGTAATAAAGATGCGGTGACGGGTTGGTGCAAGAGAGAACCGGATCAGCACCTCCAAGGATACCCGATCAACCAGGCTGTGACTCATACGTCGGGCAGCAAGCAGCCATGTCCAACAGCCAGCATGACCAGTCCAGGAGGCCTGGTCGATGACCGGGCCGCGGGGACGCTAAGCCCCGGAAGCACCTCAAGTTAACCTCAAGATAAGGTACCAGCGAGAAGGCGTATGCTCGCAAGGAGGTCGTGTAACAACTGCAGACCTCTGATGGATATACAGTGTTCCCCGAGTGTGCCTATGGCACCACTGCACTCCACTGGTACTATCCCGCAAGTTCTACCAGATAGGCGGGACCCAAAAGCCAGAGCGCATAAACCTTGCAAGCACAGCCAGAAGCCCTACCAGGCGAGTACAGAACCAACACCACAAACCCCCACACCACATAACACTAACAAAGGTGGGACCCCTGAATGACCCTAGCATGGGATGGACATGCACAAGAGTGGGACAGGAAGGGGTGAAAAAAGGGGACCGACACTGGTGTGCGAACGGTCTCAGTCGTACAAAAAGAGACCTAAAGAAAGACAGGCATATAACACCACATCCAGCGCCCTGCCAAAAGACGCCAGACCGCAGAAACTCACCTGGCAAACGGTGGCTCGAAGTGACACGACTCAACCGAGCCCAGAAGAACCTGGGAGCACCGCCAGGTGAAGCCAGAGCCGGACCTGCAGGAGAGCAAGGAAGAGGCGAAGAAGGCGGCCCACACCCATGACACAGGGGAAACCTCGGCGGCCTCCCCACAACTGGAACCCAGGACACCCCCGGAGCGAAAAGGGCACATACCGCGGCAAGGGAGAAGAGCGAAAGGCGAAGCACTGGAGCAAAAAGACGACGAACACCGGCACTACACACCGCCAGACCAAAAAACTCCGCGGCGCACGCGCATGACATGCCGGCCGAAAACGCGCAACCTACCCTGCGGGAAGGCGGCAACCAAGACTACTGCGCAAGAAAAGTAGCCAAAAGAGTGAGCAGGAACAAGAAAACGGCCAAAGAAGCGAAGACAGAGCCCCCCCCAAAAAAGGCACGCAACCGGGCCACAAGTAGCCCAACAGGGGCCACAAGTAGCCCAACAGGCCCAGAAAGAGCCCAAACCGGGCCCAAAAGNTTGAGTTTAGCAAAACTTTTGATAGTGCCACATGAAAGACTGATTAAAAAGATAGAGCTCATGGTATTTGGGGTGCTATATTAAGCTGGATTAGGGCATGGCTATACCAAAGGAACAGAGTTAGTATAAATGGAGTCAAGTCAGAGTGGGAAAATGTTGTAAGTGGAGTGCCTCAAGGCTCTGTCCTGGGACCTCTGTTGTTTATAATATATATAAATGATTTAGATTCAAGTTTGAATAGCAACATTTGTAAATTTGCCGATGATACAAAAATCGGTAGGGAAATTAACCCTTAAAGTGCTCATCACTTCATATGAAGTGCTAGGCGTTTTACCAGTCGACTGCTCTTCACTTCATATGAAGTGTTGGAGCACTACGCAAGATTTAAACGGCCCGCGGATACACGGGGTTCACCACACCTTCATCAGGGCTCTTGTAAACAGACGCCATTTTTAAAAAAATCGTGGGCCAAACTCCCGGGTGTTAGGGGCCTTAGTATCGCGTAAGCTACCAAGCCTGACGCACGCAGCATGAGCTCACAGCACTGCTGTTCAGCTTGTGACCACAGCATCGCCTAAAAATGCCATAATATACTTGTTCATGCTATTATGTAGCGATGATATTATTACAGAAGACCCTGACTGTGATAAAAGTGACCAGGGTTCTGATAATAGCAAGATTGCGATGATATTTAGCGCTGTGCGCCATGGAGGGAGGAGTAATGCTGTGGGAGGGAGGGTGGTGGCGATGTTTTCTGACTGTGTGTGGCCACCTTTTATTGACTGCACTCAGCATACCAGCTTAGTGGTTCGCTATAGTGAACACAAATGTAGATACTTATATATAACGTGTGTATAGAGGGTATAAACAGCAAGAGAAGGTTTCGAGCCGCCATTTTGGTGAGGGCGGTGGCGTCGTCTGCACGACGCCACCGTGCAGACGACGGTGTTGGTAACTGGTTACCACGATGGTCTATGGGCACCATACCAGTTTATTTGTACAAGTATGGTGAATAAAACAGGTAGATATTTATTTATAATGTGTGTATATAGCGTAATAACACCACACAGTATTGTTGGAGGAGAAATATTAGTGCGTGTGGCCTTGAGGGAGGCAGCCATCAGCTGACTGTGTTAGGTCCTATGTCTTTGTGACTTTACTCACCATACAAGCTTAGATGTACAGTTATGGTGAACAAAACATGTAGATACTTATATATACCGTCTGTATATAGTGAATTATAGCAAAAACAGTATTGTGGGAGGAGAATGTGGGCGAGTCAGATGACTGGAGGGAGGGCGGGAGTGGCTGGCTGGTACACGGCGGTCACTCCTCGTTACTTTTTGACTCATAATAGCTACTTTGTGATTCGTTATAGTGAACAAAACATGCAGATACTTATATATAACCTGCGCTTATAGTGTAATAACCGACAAAGTATTTGTTCACTGATTGATGAACATAACTGAATCAACAATATGCACACCATATTTTTGAGTACAGCAATGATTCACTCATTTTATTATATAAATATATCAAACTACACACTATTGAATAATATTACAGCAAAAAAACTATGAAACATCAATCAGAGACATTGAAATAATTAGGTAATTATCTCTTTGTGGCAACTCTGGCCTGACAGCTGGCGAGCAACAGACCGCCTGGGACGCATGCTGAGTCAGCGCCTATAATTTGCCAGACTTCCCCGCCCTATAGCGGGCAATATAAGGCACTTACGATTTTTTTATTATTTTTCCCGTGATCAGTGAACACAAATTAACAGGTTAGGAAGAAATTTTTTTTTTTTTTTTTCAAAATGACATGCGCCTGTGCGGATAGCAGGATATTAGACCCCGAGCATGTTAAGGGTTAACATGGAAGAAGACTCACTATTATTTCAAGTTGATCTAAATAGGGTTTCGAAATGGTGAAAGGATTGGCAGATGCAGATTAATGCTGATAAATGTAAAGTTCTGAGACTAGGTAATGATGATAGTCACAAGATACGAGCTATATGGTGTTGAGATTGCGAAGTCGGATTGCGAAAGGGATCTGGGAGTTATGATTAGCAAGAATTTAAAACAAAAGGATCAATGCATGAATGTTCGTAATAAGGCAAATAGGACACTGGGATTTATTAATCGAAGCGTTAGTAACAAGACACCTGGTGTGGTTCTTCAGCTATATCTAGCTCTGGTAAGGCCCTATTTAGATTATGCAGTTCAGTTTTGGTTGCCGTACTATAGAATGGATATAAATTCACTTGAACGTGTCCAGCGTAGGATGACTAAGTTACTTCCCCAAATTAGAAATCTTTCATATGAAGAAAGATTAACAAAGCTTAACACTTTGGTCCGGTGATGATGCAATGCTGCATCGTCAGTTTGCTGTTGGTAATCTCGGTAATGACACAATGCTGCGTCGTCCACTAAAATAATTGCCAAAAATCAGGTTTTTATCCGATTTTTTTGGGACTGGTTTTAAAATGCATGCTAATGTCTTCCCATTTTCTTTGTTGGCCCCCATGTCATGTTCAACACACAACACTGAAGTGGTAAGTACAAAAAGTTGTATTATTTTGTATATTTTTTTCTCATATTTTCGCGTATTGAACTGGCAGTATTGTTCTTCAATTGGCCCTTATATGCACATATCCATCTAAAGCATTCTATTAGGAACAATTTCATACCTAAATGAGCGCTGTAACACAAAAATTGAGATTAGCAACCGGTAAAAATACTAAACATTTGTGGGCAGCAATTGGAAATGTAGCTGGAAGGCGTCTGGGCACTCACTCGCGGCTAACGCGTGGCCCGTCTTCAACTCGTCGGCGGGTGGAGCGTGACCAGGTTTTTTATTTTATATGCTAATATTCCTCTAGAGAATTCTATTGTGAACCAAATTGATACCAAAATGAAAGACCTAGGACAAAAATTGAGGTGACCAGAGTGAAAAGAGTGAACACATTTTATCGCTTTTGTGTGCTCCTGGGTAACTCGTTTGCACTTTCTCTATTTGCTGCGGGTAATTAGCCGGGCTTTTGGAGTTTATATGCATTTAGTGCTGTAGAGAATTCTATTGCGAACACAATGATACCAAATTTAATCTCATAGGACGAGAATTGAGGTGACAAAGTTGAAGAGAGTATCACTTTTCAGAATTAACGCGAGCTCCCGTGAAACACTGGGACTCACTACGCATAGTTGAGGGGTGGCGGGCGTGGTGCGCGAAAGTGTTAAGTTGCATTCACTGGAAAGGCAAAGAGTTAGGGGTGACATGATAGAGGTTTACAAGTGGATGAATGGACATAACAAAGGGTTAACCCTTAAATGGCGCATAGCTATACCTGTATACCATTTGACACCCACAGGCGCATACCAAAAAAAAAATATATATTTTTTCTTCCTAACCTGTTAATTTGTGTTCACTGATCACGGAAAAATAATAAAAAAATCGTAAGTGGCATATATGGCCCACTATACGGCGGGGAAGTCTGCCAAAAAACAGGCGCTGACTCAGCGTGCGTCCCAGGCGGTCTGTTGATCGCCAGCTGTCAGGACAGAGTTGCCACAAAGAGATAATTACCTAATTATTTCAATGTCTCTGATTGATTTTTCGTAGTTTTTATGCTGTAATATTATTCAATAGTGTGTAGTGTGATATATTTATATAATAAAATGAGTGAATCATCGCTGTACTCAAAAATATGGTGTGCATATTGTTGAGTCAATTATGTTCATCAAACAGTGAACAAATACTTTGTCGGTTATTACACTATATACACAGGTTATATATAAGTAACTGCATGTTTTGTTCACCATAACGAACCACTAAGTTGCTATTATGAGTCAAAAAGTAACGAGGAGTGACCGCTGTGTACCAGCCAGCCACTCACGCCCTCCCTCCAGTCATCTGACTCAACCACATTCTCCTCCCCAATACTGTTTTTGCTTTTATTCACTATATACGGACGCTATATATAAGTATCTACATTCGTGTTCACCAAAACGAACCACTAAGTTGGTATGCTGAGTGGCAGTGGCAGTGGCAGCCAGTGGCAGCCAGCCACTGGCTGCCACTCCCTCCCTCCCTCCCTCACCTCACCTGACTTGCCACCATTCTCCACCCACCATACTCTTTTTGCTTTTATATACAGACGTTACATATAAGTATTTACATGTTTGTTCACCATAACTTTACATCTAAGCTTGTATGTTGAGTAAAGGCACAAAGACGTAGGACCTCACACAGTCAGTTGATGGCTGCTGCCCTCAGGGCCAGACGCACTAATATTTCTCCTCCAACAATACTGCTTGCGTTGTTATTATGCTATACACACACACATTATATATAAATATCTACCTGTTTTATTCACCATACTTGTACAAGTAAACTGGTATGGTGACGAAAGACCATCGTGGTCATCAGTAAACAACATGGTAAGTCCTGCAGACAATGCTCCTCCCTCACAAAAATGGCGGCTCCCAACCTACTCCTCTTGCTGTTTATACCCTCTATACACATGTTGTATATAAGAATCTACATTTGTGTTTACCATAACGAACCACTAAGCTGGTATGGTGAGTGCAATCAATAAAAGGTGGCCACACACAGTCAGAAGACAACGCCACAACCCTCTCTCCCACAGCATTACTCCTCCCTCCATGGAGAACAGCGCTAAATATCACCACAATCCTGCTATTATCAGAACCCTGGTCAGTTTTGTCACAGTCAGGGGTCTTCTGTAATAATATCATCGCTACATAATAGCATGAACAAGTATATTATGGCATTTTTAGGCGATGCTGTGGTCAAAAGCTGAACAGCAGTGCTGTGAGCTCATGCTGCGTGTGTCAGGCTTGGTAGCTCACTCAATACTGAGGCCCCTAACACTCGGGAGTTTGGCCCACGATTTTAAAAAAAAATGGCGTCTGTTTACAAGAGCCCTGATGAAGGTGTGGTGAACCCTGTGAATCCGCGGGCCGTTTAAATCTTGCGTAGTACTCCAAAGCATCACATGATGTGATGCACAATTTACTGCAAGTCGGTCAAAGCATCATATGATGCAATGCGCAATTGAAGGGTTAATAGGGTATTAACCCTTAACATGCTCGGGGTTTAACCCTTAAACTGCGCATGGCGTATATATACGCCCTGAGTAACATGTCCCACTGTGCGCATGGCGTATATATACGCCATAGGGTGCCATTCCCGATTCAAATGGCCCGCGGCTACACGGGGTTCACAGTAGCTTCCTCAGGGCTCTTGTAAACAGACGCCATTTAAAAAAAAAAATCGTGGGCAATATTCTCAGGTGTGAGAGGCACAGTACTGTTGGAGCAACCAAGGCTTGCGCACGCAGCATGAGCGATCAGCATTGCTGTTCAGCTTGTGACCACAGCATCACCGAAAAATGTCAAAATAAATATATAACTGTTATTATTTAGTGATGACAATATTACAGATGACCCATGACTGTGATATAAATAACCAGGGTTGTGATAATAGCAGGATTGTTGTAATAATTAGCGCTGTGGGAGGAGTGATGCTGAGAGACTGAGGGAGACAGCATCGTTTACTGACTGTGTGGCCACCTGTTATTGTTTACATTCACCATACCAGCTCAGTGGTTCTCTATGGTGAACACAAATGTAGATACTTATATATAATGTGTGTATTAGTGTAATAACAGCAAAAGGATTATGCTGGGAGGAGCCATTTGGGTGACGGAGGTGACGTCGTCTGCACGATTTGTCAAGCTGTTTAGAGGGTGGCCACTATGCTCTTTGGGCGCACTACAAGCTTAGGTGTACAGTTACAGTGCATAAAACATGTAGATATTTATATATAATATGTGTATATAGGGTAATAACACTGCATACAGTATTGTTGGGGGAGAAAGTTTAGTGCGTGTGACCTTGAATGAGTGAGGGAGCCGCCAGCTGTGTATACCGACGACTCTTAGTGCCTGAACTATATCAGCTTAGCTGTACAGTTGTGGTGAACAAAATATATACATACTTATATATAACGTCTGTATATAGTGTAATAACACCACAAATGGTATTGTTGGGGAGAAAGTTTAGTGCGTGTGTTGAGGGAGTGGCAGCGAGTGGCTGGCTGGTGTGTGGCGGTAACTCTTCGTTGCTTTTCGACTCTCAATACCAACTTAGTGGTTCGTTATGGTGACCAAAATATGCAGATACATATATATAACCTGTGTATAGAGTGTAATAGCAGCAAAACTATTTGTTTATTGTTTTATGAACATAATAATTGAATTACTAATATGCACACCATATGTTTGAGTATAACGATTATTCACCACTTTTATTATATAAATATATTACAATACACACTATTGAATAATATTACTGCAAAAAAACTAAGAAAAAATCAATCGGAGACATTGAAACAATTAGGTAATAATATCTTTGTGGCAACTCCCATCTGTCAGCACGGGTGACGCTGACCGGCCCTGGCGACCGCTCTGTCAACGCCCACTTTTTGCCAGACTTCCTCGGTCAATTGCGCCCAAAATATGTCACTTACGATTTTTTTGCTATTTTTCCCGTGCTCAGGGGACACAAATTAACATGTTTAGAAGACGAAAAAAAATTTTTGAAATTTTTTTTTCTTGCGCACAGGGGTGTAAATGTCCCCAGGACCCCTGAGCAGTGTAAGATTAATATCCTGTCATCCCCACAGGCGCATGTCATTTTGAAAAAAAAAAAATTATTTTTTCTTCCTAACCCTGTTAATTTGTGTTCACTGATCACGGGAAAAATAATAAAAAAATCGTAAGTGGCATATATTGCCCGCTATAGGGCGGGGAAGTCTGGCAAATTATAGGCGCTGACTCAGTGTGCGTCCCAGGCGGTCTGTTGCTCGCCAGCTGTCAGGCCGGAGTTGCCACAAAGAGATAATTACCTAATTATTTCAATGTCTCTGATTGATTTTTCAAATTTTTTTGCTGTAATATTATTCAATAGTGTGTAGTTTGATATATTTATATAATAAAATGAGTGAATCATTGCTGTACTCAAAAATATGGTGTGCATATTGTTGATTCAATTATGTTCATCAATCAGTGAACAAATACTTTGTCGGTTATTACACTATAAGCACAGATTATATATAAGTATCTGCATGTTTTGTTCACTATAACAAACCACTAAGTAGCTATTATGAGTCAAAAAGTAACGAGGAGTGACCGCCGTGTACCAGCCAGCCACTCCCGCCCTCCCTCCAGTCATCTGACTCGCCCACATTCTCCTCCCACAATACTGTTTTTGCTATAATTCACTATATACAGACGTTATATATAAGTATCTACATGTTTTGTTCACCATAACTGTACATCTAAGCTTGTATGGTGAGTAAAAGCACAAAGATGTAGGACCTCACACAGTCAGCTGATGGCTGCCAACCTCAAGGCCAGACGCACTAATATTTCTCCTCCAACAATACTGTGTGGTGTTATTACGCTATATATCTTATATACAGACGTTATATATAAGTATTTACATGTTTTGTTCACCATAACTGTACATCTAAGCTTGTATGGTGAGTAAAGGCACAAAGACGTAGGACCTCACACAGTCAGCTGATAGCTGCCGCCCTCAAGGCCAGACGCACTAATATTTCTCCTCCAACAATACTGTGTAGTGTTATTACGCTATATACACACATTATAAATAAATATCTACCTGTTTTATTCACCATACTTGTGCAAATAAACTGGTATGGTGCCCAAAGACCATCGTGGTAACCAGTAAACAACACCGTCGTCTGCACGGTGGCGTCGTGCAGACCACGCCACCGCCCTCACCAAAATGGCAGCTCCAAACCTTCTCTTGCTGTTTATACCCTCTTTACACACGTTATATATAAGTATCTACATTTGTGTTCACCATAGCGAACCACTAAGCTGGTATGCTGAGTGCAGTCAATAAAAGGTGGCCACACACAGTCAGAAAACATCGCCACCACCCTCCCTCCCACAGCATTACTCCTCCCTCTATGGCGCACAGCGCTAAATATCACCACAATCCTGCAATTATCAGAACCCTGGTCAGTTTTATCACAGTTAGGGGTCTTCTGTAATATCATCATCTCTACATAATAGCATGAACAAGTATATTTTGGCATTTTTAGGTGATGCTGTGGTCACAAGCTGAACAGCAGTGCTGTGAGCTCATGCTGCGTGTGTCAGGCTTGGTAGCTCACTCAATACTGAGGCCCCTAACACCTGGGAGTTTGGCCCACGATTTTTTAAAAAAATGTCGTCTGTTTACAAGAGCCCTGATGAAGGTGTGGTGAATCCCGTGAATCCGCGGGCCATTTAAATCTTGCGTAGTACTCCAACACATCATATGACATATTGCGCAGTAGACTGGAACAACGTCCAACACGTCATATGACGTGATGCGCACTTTAAGGGTTAAAAGTATCAACACAAGACAGAACACGAAACAATGGGTATAAATTGGATAAGTTTAGATTTAGGAAAGATTTGGGTAAATACTGGCTCATTAACAGGATTGTTGATTTGTGGAACCAATTGCTGCGTAACGTGGTGGAGGTGGGGTCCCTCAATTGTTTCAAGCGTGGGTTGGACATGTATATGAGTGGGATTGGGTGGTTATAAATAAGAGCTGCCTCGTATGGGGCAATAGGCCTTCTGCTGTTACCTTTGTTCTTATGTTCTTATGTTCTTATGGGAAAGGTAGGAGGATGAGGCATGCAGTGAGGGACTCTTTTTCAGATTCCCCCAGAATACCTGCAATGCAGAAGACACGTCTCACCAGTCAAGCACGCGGGGTACGACAAAACTTGTGCCAAGCCCCAAGGAAAAACAATGGACAGTCAGCTAGCCAGGATGACACCTCCCATGCATCCAATAAGGAAGAAACGAATTCAAAAGTGGCCAGATCCATAACCGAGGCATAAACAGTCCCGCAGGAGGTATACAGTGGTACCTCGAGTAACGAATTTAATCCGTTCCATGTTCGTCATGTGAAACGGACGTCATACGAAACGAGTGTTACTCATGTAACCAGTGTGATGCACTGTGTTTATTGTGAAATTCCCCCAGTGTGCATGTCATCAAATGTTCCCCAAAATATAATTTTTCTTTGTAAAATGATAAATTATCTTCCCTTAAAATGTCTATGTAAAAATAATTACCAAATTCCACTTACTTCGGCTGTGAGGGCGTGGACAAGGTGCGCTGTGACGTCCTCAGGGCTTGGTCGCCCGTGTGTAAAGCTCCCAGACACGGTCGTGCAGGCCATTCAAGCACCGCGTGTTGCCACAAATATATTTTCAAATATTTTTTCTATGTATTTCCAATGCGATTTTATTTGTTTCTTTTATCGTATATGATGCATATTTGTGACCTTTACAATATGTATGCAGTAGAATGTTCATAATTTTCCATGGAACTGTGATACATGTGTCAGTAATGTGTCCACAATAAATGTTTATTGTCACAATATTACGTGGTAAGAATTCACTAAAATTACAATATGTACAAGTTTCACATACTATTTACACAGTACAGTGGTACCTCGGAATGCGAGTGTCCCTGTATGCGAGTTTTTCGGAAGACGAGCAGGATTTCCTCGGAAAATATGTCTCGGAACGCGAGGGTTACCTCGGGACACGAGTTTGTTGATACGTGTACAGGCCGACCTAGCGTGTGGTGGTTCGGTGATCATCGCCCCTTCGCCCCTCCACCCCTCAGTTTACCATTGTCTCGCGCCCAGTGACTATCCCACATCAATTCTTTACCTGGATTTTCAGTGTTTTGTTGGATTTTTGGTCATTTGACTATACAATTTGTTATTATATATCTCACCATGGGTCTCAAGAAAGCCATTGATAAGGTTCAACCTAAGAAAATAGCTGTGAGTAGAGGCAGTAGAGGATGTCCCTTCTTGATTAAGAAAATGTGTGAAGTATGGGAAGAACTGCAAAGTTTTGTTGAAAAAACTCGCCCAGATAAAGCTGTAGCAGGCCGTTGCATTGACCTTTTAAATGATAATGTGATGTCTTACTATAGACAAGTGTTAAAATGTAGGGAAAAACAAGTGTCTTTAGAGAAATTCTTAGTAAGACAAGCAAGTCTTAGTGGTATGCAGGCAAAATGTGCCAGTGTGTGCATACCAGTGAAGTCCTCACTGCCTGATGTGTTAATGGAAGGGGACTCCCCTTCCAAACAGTAACTCCTCTCCTCCTCCCCCCCTCCTCACTATCTTCCATACGCCTACAGCATTCAAGAGCAAGGTAAGTAATAACTTGAACATAGTTTTGTAGGTTTATTTAGATGAATTAGGTATAAAAATTTAGTTTGATATGGGTTTTTGGGGTAGTCAGGAACGGATTAATTCATTTCCCATTATTTCTTATGGGGAAATTAGCTTCAGAATACGAGTTTTCGGAATACGAGGCGTCTCCAGGAACCAATTAAACTCTTAAACTGAGGTATGCCTGTAACACACTATTACACACTCAGTACTTTGGAGGTGCGTAAGTCAACGAAGTAGTCCATGGTACACAGCGCGGCTTTGCTCTCCTTGCACCAGCTACAGATAGATTTTTGTTTCCTGTTTCATCGTTCTGTGTGCTTGCAAATAATGCACTCGCGTGCACCCTTCGCTTTAGTACTTGTAGGTGGCATGTAGCCAAGCTTGTAAAGCATAAGGTAGTATTGAAACGATTATCGGAAAAGCTCAATTCGTAAGGTAGTCTTGAAAAGATGGCTTTGTAAGGTCCCTCACAGGAAGAGATTCAGCTAGCCTCAAAGAGTGTCCATCAGTCAGGAAGAGATTCAGCTAGCCTCAAAGAGTGTCTATCAGTCAGGAAGAGATTCAGCTAGCCTCAAAGAGTGTCCATCAGTCAGGAAGAGATTCAGCTAGCCTCAAAGAGTGTCCATCAGTCAGGAAGAGATTCAGGTATTCATGAAAATATCTATGGACAACATCACCATGGAAGCCGCTAACACTGTTCATCTGTGCTACTTGTATCAGATGCATCATCACTGAATGCAGAAAACGACTCATCTATGTATCATCTATATAAATTGGAGAAGGCAAGGGTGGGGCTCAGAGATACAACTGGATACGCTCGCTGTATCATCCTCATAGGTGCTGTATCACTGGCATCCGACTGCTGTGTTAAGCCCTTGTTGCGCCTAGCTTCACCAATGTTATGACCCTTATGTTTTTCAAACAATAGGGTCTGAATTGCACCGACTGAGCGCAGTCTTTCAACACCGTGTTGGACAGTTGTTTGAGAGCGAGAGGCACATGTGCCACAAATGGTTGCTCACACAGTACTAACCCAGCCAGCAGCCCTTGTCTTTCATATTCGTTATAGCAAAAGGTTCGTTCAGTGTTTGTTGGGTAGGCTGCTCCATTATGACAATCTTTCTTTGTTTTAAATGTGTTCCATTTGTTTTGTATTTGTCACTTACATCGCAATAATGGAGCATCCAACCCGACAAACACTGAACAAACCTTTATGGCATTTGTCCATTTTTCAAATTGTTTCAACAGTTCTTTTATTTTTCGTTTTTTTTATTTAAGAAACATGGAGCAGCCAACCTGTAGACCACGGAACGAACTTTTTTGACATTTGTACTGGTTTTCAAAATTCTTCATTTTTTTATTATTTATGTTTTTTGTATGTAAGAAACATGGAGCACCTACCTGCCGACCACCAAACGAACCTTTTGCTATAAGACAAATGAAAAATAAATATTGAACACATTTGAAGAAATGAAAATGTCATAATGGTTTGTTAAGTGTATATGTAAGGTAGGCTTCTCCATTATTGAGACGTAAATGACAAATACAAAAAAAATGGAACACATTTGAAACAAAGAAAGATTGTTAAAATGGAACAGCCTACCTGCCGAACACCGAACGAACCTTTT
>WNGS01000924.1:84225-96887 GCA_020271785.1 Procambarus virginalis | reverse complement strand
CACTGTGCCTGACTCTATTGATTTATTAAATATGATTGACAGTGGGTCACAAAGCTCCTCTTTGCATTCTTTCAGCACTCTGGCAAACACTTCATCCGGCCCTGGGGATTTGTTTGGTTTGAGTTTTACTATTTGTTTAAGAACATCCTCCCTGGTAACTGCTAAACTCGTCAACCTGTCCTCGTCCCCACCCACATAGACTTGTTGGCTGAAGGCATATTGTTAAGTTCCTCTTTAGTAAATACAGATACAAAATATTTATTAAAAATACTACTCATCTCTTCATCACTATCTGTTATTTGACCTGTCTCAGTTTTTAATGGACCTATCCTTTCCCTAGTCTTAGTTCGATATAACTGAAAAAACCCTTTAGGATTTGTCTTTGCTTGCCCTGCTATACGAACTTCATAGTTTCTTTTTGCTTTCCTTATCTCTTTTTTAACATTTCTAACTAGTTGTACGAATTCCTGTTCTAAAGTGACCTCCCCATTTTTAATCCTCTTGTACCAAGCTCTCTTTTTACCTATAAGATTCTTCAAATTCTTTGTTATCCACTTTGGGTCATTAGTAATCGATCTATTCAATTTGTGTGGTATACTACGTTCCTGTGCTTTGTTTAGAATATTCTTAAATACGTTATAAATTGAATCTACATCGAAATCCCCATTTACATCACCTATCGCTGGGTTCATGTCTCGCTCCAAGACCGGCCCACACCCCATACCCAAGACTTTCCAATCAATTTGACCCAAAAAATTTCTTAGGCTATTAAAATCAGCTTTTCGAAAATCTGGCACTTTAACAGAATTTTCTCCTACAGGTCTATTCCATTCTATGCCAAATCTGATTTCTTTGTGATCACTGTTCCCTAGCTCACTCCCTATTTCGATGTCATTAATTTGTGTTTCCCTGTTAGTTAACACTAAATCTAAAATATTATTTTCCCGTGTTGGTTCCTTAATGTGTTGCGTAAGAAAGCAATCGTCAATTAATTCTAGAAAATCTTCTGCTTCACTATTCCCTGTTTTGTTCAACCAGTTTATTCCACTCAAATTAAAGTCACCCATGACATAAATACTGTTAGATCTAGATGCCCTAGATATTTCATCCCATAGATGCTTTGCTTCCATTCTGTCTAAATTTGGTGGCCTATATATAACTCCAATTATATATTATTTGCTTTTTCGTTTAATTCTATCCAAATAGTTTCTGTGTGTGGCTCAGTTTTGATTCCCTCTTTGAGACTACATTTCAAATTGTCCCTAACGTATATGGCTACTCCACCACCTCGTCTAATATATCTATCTGTGTGAAATAGTTTAAATCCATTTATTTGATATTCGGCTAATAGTTCTCTATTATCAACATTCATCCACGTTTCGGTAAGTGCAATAATATCTATTTTTTCTGTGCAGACAAGAGCATTTAATTCGTTAATTTTATTTCTTAGACTTCTACTGTTTGTGTAATATACCCTAAGTGAATTGTTATTTTGAGGCCCTTCTCTTTCCCTGATCATTTTGCCAATTCCTTTCTCCCGCAAACACATACTTTTATTACATCCTTCCTCCAAATCAATTCCCATACCTCTATCTACTAACAGTTTAAACCCAAACAAACACCTCTAACCACTTCTTCCAACGAATTTGCAACAGCAACAACCCCAGCTCTCGATAGATGCACCCCATCCCGAGCATACATTTCATTTCTTCCATAGAAGTGTTCCCAGTTGTCTATATAAGATATTGCATTAGATCTGCAATATCTTTCCAGCCTGCAATTGACACCAAGTGCCCTCGACATCCATTCATTTCCCACTCCCTTTCTTGGAAGAATGCCACATATGATCGGGATTCCTCCTTGCTCCTAACTAATTCTATTGCTGTCTTGAATTTCAGTATTAGTTCCTCACTTCTAACTCTCCCAACATCATTACCCCCTACACTAATACAAATAATGGGTTTGCTCCCATTTCCCGTCATAATATCTTTCATGTTTCCAACAATATCACCAATTCCAGCTCCCGGATAGCAAACTCTTAATCTGTTCCCCCTATCTCTGGCACAAAACGTTCTGTCTAAATACCTCACCTGGGAATCTCCCACAACCAAAACTCGCCTCGGTACCTCCTTAACTTTCTGAGCGCCCTGAGGGGCCCGCCCTTCGCCGCTCCTTGCTGATTTCTTTTCGGAGTGAACCGCTGGCTCACCACAGCACTCGTCCTCCAGCACGGCAAATGAATTTGCCGTCTTTAGGGCGTTTGTAGGCGGCCTTGTCAAGGTCTTCTTAAGACCCCTGTCCCCAACGACTCTCCATGACGAGGTCTTGTTTATCTTGGTCTTCTCCGCCTCCCCCCGACGCTTCAGCTGTCGCACCTCCTCTCGTAAGGAATCCACCTCTGTTCTCAGAGCCCCAACCAAGTTCACCAATTCCTCCAGTAATCCCTCCATCACTGCTACAATAACGCCGCTAAATCGGAGCTCCAGCCAACACAACCTCTCACTGTGACAGCACCTGACAGACTGATGAACAGAAGCGGGATTTCCCCGAGACTGCCCGAGTCTCAACACCATCAAACCCCGCCCTGAACCTACAGACGGTAAGGAACCGGATGCAGGCAGGAAGGGGAATCCAGGGGAAAAACAAGAACCAAAACGGGGCAGCCCCGGGGCTCCCGGGGAGTTACCACGAGAGCGTTGCCACCACCAAGGCTCAAGTGCAACGCCTCTGCTGCCCGCACCAGCTGAGCACAACTGGGGAACCGAGCCATAACGAGCAACAAACTCGCAGGACTCCGGGTCGAAGGTGTCACCGACCCCACAGGCAGCAGACGGAGGCAAAACAGAGAGTCACCCAGAGACAAGGGGTGAGCAACCCTCAAACTCGCTGGAAGCGAGGGGGGGGGGGGCTCTGGGGTCACATCCATCGGACCCACGCGCCCCCAGGGGTTTCCCAGGGTCCCGAGCGTTTACTGTAAGAGGACTCGCGCTCAGGTAATCCCAGGCAGGGTACTGCTAACTGGCACCCAAAACTACCAAACAACTTTCTAAGAGCTGAACCCCCGGGACGTGTACACTCACGAGGACCTAGCAGGGGTACCACCAGAAAACTCAGAACACAAGGGACACCAGGGGCAAGAACGAAGGCAGACCCCCCACCAGGTAGATAAACAAAAAGAAAAAGAAAACCCCGCAAGAGGACAGCGTACCCAAGCGGAACAGAGCCGGCCGCTATGATTGGGAAAAGACAAGCTGCACAGTACCCTGCGCCCCACCAGTGCAAAACTGCCCCTTACTCTAAGGCGAACAAGGGAGACAGAACACCCGAGCACACAAAGAGCGGCCGAAAACCAAGCAGTAAACGGCCTAGCAGGGGCAGACCCCAAGGAACTTGTGGAAGGTGGCCCCAAGTCCCAAGGGCAGTACTTACAGGGCACCTAGGGAAGGGAACCCTAGGCGCATGCAGCCCGAGTACTGGAGAATCACTCCCGGCTCGCGCACCACCTAGAAAACAGACACCACACTCTAGGTGCAGTGCTGAAACAACCACTGGAACCGGAGCACATAACCGGTGCCTATAGCATCAGCCGAAGAACTGATGGGTGGATAGCCGGCGTGGGAGGTCTGGGGCTCCACCTTCCCCCTCCCGGGGAGGGGGAGCTGCGCAGACAGCGGCGTGGTGACGTGTGACGTCACACTAGTTTGCTTGTTTTTCTGTTTGGGAGTTCTATCCACTAGTTCGGATTTTGGTAGCAATTTTAACCAGAATAGGGGTTTGTTTTGGGGCGCTTACCTTTCTGGGTGCCTGTCCCGGTCGATGGCAGACATAGAATGCTTCCAACCACACGGGGGCTTCTATAGGCCATTGCTCCCCTTGCCTCTCTGAGGGGGCCCGGTTCTGGCCGTGGTCCCCGGTAGGCCTAAGAACTCCATACACATGACTGATGCCAAAGTCTGAAATTAGCATATCAGCCTGGGATAGCTCCGGGGAGCCGACGGGGCTCCCCCCAGAAAGACTCACTATCACTTCAAGGTGATCTAAATAGGGTTTTGAAATGGTCAAAAGATTGGCAGATGCAGTTTAATGCTGACAAATGTAAGGTTTTGAGACTGGGTAGTGATGATAGAGTTACAAGATACAAGCTAGATGGTGTTGAGATTGCAAAAAGGATCTGAGAGTTATGATTAGTAAGAATTTAAAGCTAAAAAATCAATGCATAAATGTTCGTAATAAGGCTAATAGGACATCGAGATATTTTTTAATCAAAGCGTTAGTAGTAAGACACCCAGTGTTGTTCTTCAGCTATGTCTTGCTCTATTTAGGCCCCATTTAGATTATGCATTTCAGTTTTGGTCACCATACTATAGAATGGATATAAATTCACTAGAATGCATCAGGCGTAGGATGACAAAGTTAATCCCCAAATTAAATACCTGTCATATGAAGAAAGATTGACAGAGTTTAAATTACATTCTCTAGAAAGGTGAAGAATTAGGCGTGACATTATAGAGGTGTACAAGTGGATGAATGTAAATAACAGAGGGAATATTAATAGGGTATTAAAAGTATCAACACAAGATAGAACACGAAACAATGGGTATAAATTGGATAGGTTTAGATTTAGGAAAATCCTGGGTAAATACTGGTTCAGTAACAGGGTTCTTGATTTGTGGAACCAATTACCCCGTAACTTGGTGGAGGTGGGGGGTCCCTCGATTGTTTCAAGCGTGGGTTGGACATGTATATGAGTGGGATTGCGTGGTTATAAATAGGAGCTGCCTCGTATGGGCCATTAGGTCTCCTGTAGTTATCTTTATTCTTGTGTTCTTATGAGGGGGCAAGGTATCAACCAGTTCAGACTGGAAAGATCGAGAATGTACCGGTGAACTGCACAATCCAAAGAGGGACTGGAAAAGGGTGGAAAATCCACCAAAGAGAAGAGGGTGATTTGACCACGCACAAAAGCACCCACTCCGAGACTATGTGAAGAAGGGAAGGAGAAGAAGCCTGCCCCAAAAGACCTAATCCCTCCAAAGGGTTCAGAAGAAGAAGAGGATGGGGTGGGGAACACATCCAACCCGGCTGCTGGTACTAGAGGACCCACCTTGATGAAGACTGAGCTAACACAGCCTACCGACATGTGAGATGGGAAGGAAACACAAGGAAACCATTTCCTGGGAGGTCATAGCATACAGTTGAAGGATGGCAGATGACACCATGTGAACGTTACGAAGGTCGTCAGCAACCATAGCAGCCGAAAGTCGGGGAACCGGAGCATGCAGCTGCATGCTCCAGCAGGACAAGACCCACACCATGGCACAGACAGTCGCAGTGAAAGGGTGTGTTAGCCGGAGCTCCTGAATGTACTTATATTATCAGAGCAATATAGAAGTTGTAGTGAAGGACCTGATGACTCTAGTTGAAGCCCTGAGGACAGAGTTGGACTCTCTACGGGAGGAAGTATGACAGCTGAAACAACATCAAGAAGAAACGAAGGAGGAGACCAGTAGTAAGAAGACCTCGTCTTGGAAAGTTGTAAAGGACCTTAAGAAGACTTTGATAAAGCCGCCTACAGACGCCCTAAGAACTTCTAATTCATTTGCCGTATTGGAGGATGAGTGCTGTAATTACCTAAGTGTAGTTACAGGATGAGAGCTACGCTCGTGGTGTCCCGTCTTCCCAGCACTCTTTGTCATATAACGCTTTGAAACTACTGACGGTCTTGGCCTCCAACAATTTCTCACCTAACTTGTTCCAACCGTCTACCACTCTATTTGCGAAAGTGAATTTTCTTATATTTCTTCGGCATCTGTGTTTAGCTAGGGGAGCCGGTTGGCCGAGCGGACAGCACACTGGACTTGTGATCCTGTGGTCCTGGGTTCGATCCCAGGTGCCGGCGAGAAACAATGGGTAGAGTTTCTTTCACCCTATGCCCCTGTTACCTAGCAGTAAAATAGGTACCTGGGTGTTAGTCAGCTGTCACGGGCTGCTTCCTGGGGGTGGAGGCCTGGTTGAGGACCGGGCCGCGGGGACACTAAAGCCCCGAAATCATCTCAAGATAACCTCAAGCTAGTTTAAATCTATGACCTCTATGACCTCTTGTTCTTGAAGTTCCAGGTCTCAGGAAATCTTCCATGTCGATTTTATCAATTCCTATTACTATTTTGAACGTAGTGATCATATCACCTCTTTTTCTTCTGTCTTCTAGTTTTGGCATATTTAATGCCTCTAACCTCTCCTCGTAGCTCTTGCCCTACAGTTCTGGGAGCCACTTAGTAGCTGTGGTGAGACTGCGGATCACGTGAAAGGGAAAGCAATGAAGAGCAACGAAGCGCAGGCCCCTCAGAGAGTAAAGGAAGTACCTAAGTGAACTTTAGTTGTGGGAAATTCCCAGATAAGGTATTTAGATAGAACGTTTTGTGCTAGAGATAGGGGAACAGGTTAAGGGTTTGCTATCCTGGAGCTGGTATTGGTGATATTATAAACAACATGAATGATATTATGGCTGGAAATGGGAACAATCCTGTTATTTGCATTAGCACGGGAGGAAATGATGTTGGTCGAGTTAGGAGTGAGGAACTGATTCAGAGGTATAAAACAGCCACAGAATTAGTTAGAAGCAAGGGAGGAATCCCGATCATATGTGGCATTCTTCCAAGAAAGGGAGTGGGAAATGAATGGATGTCGAGGGCACTTGGTGTCAATTGCCGGCTGGAAAGATATTGCAAATCAAATGCAATATCTTTCATAGACAACTGGGAACACTTCTATGGAAGAAATGAAATGTATGCTCGAGATGGGGTGCATCTGTCGAGGGCTGGGGTGGTTGTTGTTGCGAACTCGTTGGAACCAGTGGTTAGAGCGTTTGTTTGGGTTTAAACTGTTAGTAGATAGTGGTATGGGAACTGATTTGGAGGAAGGAAGTAATAAAAGTAAGTGTTTGTGGGAGAAAAGAATTGGCAAAATGATCAGGGAAAGAGAAGGGCCTCAAAATAACAAATCACTTAGGGTATATTACACTAACACTAGAAGTCTAAGAAATAAAATAAAAGAATTAAATGCTCTTGTCTGCACAGAAAAAAAGATATTATTGCACTTACCGAAACGTGGATGAATGTAGAAAATAGAGAGCTATTAGCTGAATATCAAATAAATAGATTTAAACTACTTCACAGATAGATATATTAGACGAGGAGGGGGAGTAGCCATATATGTTAGGGACAATTTGAAATGTAGTCTCAAAGAGGGAATCAAAACTGAGCCACATACAGAAACTATTTGGACATTATTAAACGAAAAAGCAAATAATATTATAATAGGAGTTATATATTGGCCACCAAATTTAGACAGAATGGCAGCAAAGCATCTATGGGATGAAATATCTAGAGCATCTAGATCTAACAGTATTTATGTCATGGGTGACTTTAATTTTAGTGGAATAAACTGGTTGAACAAAACAGGGGATAATGAAGCAGAAGATTTCTAGAATTAATTGACGATTACTTTCTTACGCAACACATTAAGGAACCAACGCGGGGAAATAATATTTTAGATTTAGTGTTAACTAACAGGGAAACACAAATTAAGGGCATCGAAATAGGGAGTGAGCTAGGGAACAGTGATCATAAAGAAATCAGAATTAACATAGAATGGAATAGATCTGTAGGAGAAAATTCTGTTAAAGTGCCTGATTTTTGAAAAGCTGATTTCAATAGCCTAAGAAATTTTTTGGGTCAAATAGATTCGAAAGTCTTGGGTATGGGGTGTGTGCCGGTATTGGAGCTAGACGTGAACCCAGAGATAGGTGATGTAAAAGAGGTTTTCGATATGGATTCAAAATATAACGTATTTAAAAATATTCTAAGCAAAGCCCAGGAATGTAGTATACCATATAAATTGAATAGATCGAATACTAATGATCCAAAGTGGATTACAAAGGATCTGAAGAACCTTATAGGTAAAAAGAGAGCGTGGTACAAAAGGGTTAACCCTTCAACTGCGCAACGCGCCTGCAGGCCCAGGCTTCAGGTGCGCAACGCGCCTCCGGGTATTTGTATTTTTCACGTTCCATTCAAAACTCCCGCGGCTACATGGGGTTCACATCAGCTTCCTCAGGGCTCTTGTAAACAGACGCCATCTTTAAAAAAAATCATGGTCTACATTCCCGGGTGTGGGAGCCTCAGTAGTGAGTGAGCAACCAAGGCTGGCGCTCGCAGTATGAGCGCACAGCACTGCTGTTCAGCATGTGACCACAGCATCGCCTAATAATATCATAATATATATATAACTTGTATTATTCCGCCATGATATTATTATAGAAGAGCCTGAGTGTGATAATGACTGGGTACAATGTTCAAATATCAGTGATTCAATGCTGTTCACGATGTTCACAGCGCTTGCCACAGCATCACAGCATTATTTAGTCCATTTAGGAATCTTCAAACTACTTTTTAGGTTCCTTTTCAAAATAAACATGTGGTCAATTATTCATTTACAGGAATTAGTGACCAGGATTGTGGTTATAATTAGTGTTGAGTGTAGTACAGTGGTACCTCGGTTTAAGAGTTTAATCCGTTCCTGGAGACAGCTCGTATTCAGAAAACTCGTATTCCAAAGCTAATTTCCCCATAAGAAATAATCGGAAATGAATTAATCCGTTCCTGACTATCTTGAGATGACTTCAGGGCTTTAGTGCCCCGCGGCCCGGTCCGCGACCAGGCCTCCACCCCCAGGAAGCAGCCCGTGACAGCTGACTAACACCCAGGTACCTATTTTACTGCTAGGTAACAGGGGCATAGGGTGAAAGAAATTCTGCCCATTATTTCTCACCGGCGCCTGGGATCGAACCCAGGACCACAGGAACACAAGTCCAGTGTGCTGTCCGCTCGGCTACCTACCCCAAAAACCCCACTTCAAACTAAATTTTATACCTAATTCATCTAAATAAACCTACAAAACTATGTTCAAGTTATTACTTACCTTGCTGTTGGCTTATGGAAGATGGTGAGGAGGAGGGAGGAGAAGAGGTGTTATTGTTTGGAAGGGGAGTCCTCTTTCATTATAACTTCGGACTTCACTGGTGTGCACACACTGGCACGTTTTGCCTGCATGCCACTAAGACTTGCTTGTCTTACTAAGAATCTGTCTAAAGACACTTGTTTTCCCTACATTTAAACACTTGTCTGTAGTAAAACATCACATTGTCATTTAAAAGGTCAATGCAACAGCCTGCTACAGCTTTATCTGGGTGAGTTTTTTCAACAAAACTTTGCAATTCTTCCCATATTTCACACATTTTCTTAACACTTTAGCGTTATCACGGCGCTCAAGAGCATTACCACTTTTTGTGTTGAGGTCGCACAGCGGACTCGCTCACAAGTCACGAGAAAAAAATATTTTAAAAAACTCTACTTGTTATGCGATCGACTTTGGGATAGTTTGAAAATGTCCACCATGAAATTTCCATTTTCTCTAATAGCCGCATAGCCTATTTGGGAGAACGGCAGAGCATTGCACCATCGAGGTAAGACCATTGTATTGTTGACACGACACGTGTAATCGACGTAGTTTTTTTATTTAGTGCCGGTCTAACGCATCCTTGTGTGACATTTTATTCTTATGTTCTTATAGAACATTCTATTGCGAACACATCCCAGAGAACATAAAGGTATAGTGCTTTTGAAAAATGGGGAGATAACAGTAATGTCCCAAGGGAAGTGAAAAAATTGGATGAGAAAAAGTTGCCCTAGTGTTTACAGTGCAGAGAACAACATTCAAGATGGCCGCCGGCAAGAGGAAATACAAAACAGAGCTTGATTTTGCTGGATTCAGTGAAGAAAGCATTGAGATAACCAGTCTATACAACAAGTTGGTAAAATTAGATACTATGGTGACCTCTCATGTAGAAATAATTAGTAAATTGAAAGAAAGTAATGACCATTTAAATAGCAAAGTTGTATGTCTTGAGGGTGTAGTGAAAGACCTGTGAAAGGATAAGATTCAATTGGAAACAAATTGCAAAGCCATGGAAGAAGAAAATACTCTTAAAAATAGCTTTGGAAGAAGTTAAAGTAAATTTAAACATAAATGACTACAATAGGTTAGGTAAGGAATTTCAACAGGAAAAACAGCTTTTGTCAGCACAGATGGAGGAAGTTGCACAGGGAATAGAACAGTGCAAGAAAGATATGCAACTCACTTATGCACAAGTGCCCAAGAGAAGGAAAAAATAGAAGAAGCAGTAAAGGAAGTCAAACACTGCAGCAACCAAGATAAAACAACATTAGGCTAGAAGTGAGGAAAGAATTGGCATCTAACCCGAAGTTGGTGCAAAACAAAGTTGATCGAAGTAAGTCCCTGATCATTTTTGGCTGCAAAGAAAAAGAGATAACATCTAGGTCAGAAAGAGCTGTAGAAGAAGCGAAAGTAGTAGATAAAATTGTTGGCCTCGTGGAAGGTCTTACAACCATAGAGAATGTGTGCGACTACAGAAGAATAGGCAGATATGTAAAAGAGAAAGATCGACCTTTGAGGATCACCCTAAATGGTGCCAAACAGATGGAAGAAGTACTAAGGAATGCTAGAAAATTACAAAGTGATGACGATGGGAAAGTGTGGTCGTTAAGACGAGATCTTTCAAAAGAAGATAGAGAGAAGCTGAAACTGAACCTCGCTGAGGCAAAGCGTTTAAATGAGAGCAAGAATGAAGAAGAAATCAAATCTTTTTTCTACAAAGTGATAGGGGTAGGCAGACCAGTAAAGCGGTACATAAAGGCAAACCAACAAAATCATTAGAGAAAGGGGGAGTGAAAATAAGAAGAGGGGGAACAAGTTCCTGAAGATTGCATACACCAACATAGATGGAGTAAGATAAAAAATACTGGAGTTAAGTGATGTAATACAGCTGCAGACACCAGACATTGTTGCACTCACGGTGACAAAACTTGAAGATGTTATTTTAAATGAAGTCATATTCCCAAGGGGCTACTCAATTTGGAGACGGGACAGAAAAATTAGGAAAGGCGGTGGCGTTGCTGTGCTGGTGAAAGAACACCTAAAGGTGAACGAAATAATGACTGCCAATCCACAAGAAGTTGACATAATAGCACTGGAGATCTACCATGAGAATGATAAACTAATGATCATAAATGCATATAGTTCACCACTAAACAGCACATGGTCAAAGGAGGAGCTAGATAGTAAATGAGAAGATCTTATAACATTAATGAGAGACATCATAGCGAGAGCGGATAACGATAGTTCACACCTGTTGATAGTCGGCGACTTCAACTTGAAATCCATAGACTGGGAAGCATATGAAGCTAAAACAGAAGATTTCTGGACCTGTAAATTTGTAGACCTCATCCTGGAAACATTCTTGTATCAACATGTTAAACAAGCTACGAGGATGAGGGAAGGGGACGTTCCCTCCATGCTAGATTTTATATTTACCAGGAAGGAGGAAGAAATATTTGACATTCAGTACCTTCCTCCCTTGGGTAAAAGTGACCATGTCTTTTGGGAATAAAGTATGCAATGCGTTATAATCTGGAAGAAAATATGACGGTCGACGCAATTGAAAAACCTGACTTTAGGAGAGGACATTATGGCAACCTTAGAACATTTTTTAGTGAGTATAATTGGACAGACTTGTTGCTAGGCAAGGAAGTGAATGAGATGTATGTCAAGCTTTGTGAAATATATGATAAAGGCACAAAAAAATTTATACCAAAACAGAGATGCAGAACTAGGAAACAGGAGTGGTTCAACAGAAAGTGCGAGAGGGCCAGAGACCAAAAGACACAAAAATGGAATCAATACAGGAAGAGGCCAAACTGCCAAACATACCAGTGATACAAAGATGCAAGAAACAACTACACGGCAGTGAGGAGAGAGGCAGAAAGAAATTTGAAAAAGGGATTGCAGACAAATGTAAAACAGAACCAGGTCTATTCTATAAATTCATAAACAACAAATTGCAGGTAAAGGATAATATTCAGAGGTTGAAAATGGGAAATAGATTCACGGAAAATGAAAAGGAAATGTGTGAAACATAAACGAAAAGTTCCAAAGTGTGTTTGTACAAAATGAAATCTTCAGGGAACCAGATACAATAAGAATTCCAGAGAACAACATAGAGCACATAGAGGTGTCTAGAGACGAAGTGGAAAAAATGCTCAAGGAGCTAAATAAGAACAAAGCAGTTGGTCCAGATGGAGTTTCACCATGGGTTCTGAGAGAATGTGCACCTGAGCTCAGCATTCCTCTTCAACTGATTTTTCAGGCATCCCTGTTTACAGGAGTTGTAGCTGATGTGTGGAAAAAGGCTAACATAGTTCCAATCTACAAAAGTGGAAGCAGGGAAGACCCCCTTAATTATAGACCGTATCATTGACAGTGTAATAGTCAAAATATTGGAAAAAATAATTAAAACTAAATGGGTAGAACACCTGGAGAGAAATGATATATATCAGACAGACAGTATGGTTTTCGATCTGGAGATCCTGTGTTGAATTTACTCAGTTTCTATGATCGAGCAACAGAGATATTACAGGAAAGAGATGGTTGGGTTGACTGCATCTATCTGGACCTAAAAAGGCTTTCGACAGAGTTCCACATAAGAGGTTTTTGTTCTGGAAACTGAAAATATTGGAGGAGTGACA
>WNGS01000924.1:68274-81228 GCA_020271785.1 Procambarus virginalis | reverse complement strand
AAGTGAAGAAAGCATTGAGATAAACCAGTCTATACAACAAGTTGGTAAAATTAGATATATAGTGACCTCTCATGTAGAATAATTAGTAAATTGAAAGAAAGTAATGACCATTTAAATAGCAAAGTTGTATGTCTTGAGGGTGTAGTCAAAGACCTGTGCAAGGATAAGATTCAATTGGAAACAAATTGCAAAGCCATGGAAGAAGAAAATAGACTCTTAAAAATAGCTTTGGAAGAAGTTAAAGTAAATTTAAACATAAATGACTACAATAGGTTAGGTAAGGAATTTCAACAGGAGAAACAGCTTTTGTCAGCACAGATGGAGGAAGTTACACAGGGAATAGAACAGTGCAAGAAAGATATGCAACTCACTTATGCACAAGTGGCCAAGGAGAAGGAAAAATTGGAAGAAGCAGTAAAGGAAGCCCAACACTGCAGCAACCAGGATAAAACAAACATTAGGCTAGAAGTGAGGAAGAATTGGCATCCAACCCGAAGTTGGTGCAAAACACAGTTGATCGAGTAAGTCCCTGATCATTTTTGGCTGCAAAGAAAAGGAGATAACATCTAGGTCAGAAAGAGCTGTAGAAGCAAAAGTAGTAGATAAAATTGTTGGCCTCGTGGAAGGTCTTACAACCATAGAGAATGTGAGCGACTACAGGAGGAGATAGGCAGATATGTAAAAGGGAAAGATCGACCTTTGAGGATCACCCTAAATGGTGCCAAACAGATGGAAGAAGTACTAAGGAATGCTAAAAAATTACGTAATGATGAGGATGGGAAAGTGTGGTCGTTAAGACGAGATCTTTCAAAAGAAGATAGAGAGAAGCTGAAACTGAACCTCGCCGAGGCAAAACGTTTAAATGAGAGCAGGAATGAAGAAGAATCAATTCTTTTTCTACAAAGTGATAGGGGTAGGCAGACCAGTAAAGTGGTACATAAAGGCAAACCAACAAAATCATTAGAGAAAGGGGGAGTGAAAAATAAGAGAGGGGGAACAAGTTCCTGAAGATTGCATACACCAACATAGATGGAGTAAGGTCAAAGATACTGGAGTTAAGTGATATAATACAGCTGCAGACACCAGACATTGTTGCACTCACGGAGACAAAACTTGAAGATGTTATTTTAAATGAGGTCATATTCCCAAGGGGCTACTCAATTGGAGACGGGACAGAAAAATCAGGAAAGGCGGTGGCGTTGCTGTGCTGGTGAAAGAACACCTAAAGGTGAACGAAATAATGACTGCCAATCCACAAGAAGTTGACATAATAGCACTAGAGATCTGCCATGAGGATGATAAACTAATGATCATAAATGCATATAGTCCACCGCTAAGCAGCACATGGTCAAAAGAGGAGCTAGATAGTAAACGAGAAGGTCTTATAACAATAATGAGAGAGATCATAGCAAGAGCGGATAACGATAGTTCACGGCTGTTGATAGTCGGCGACTTCAACTTGAAATCCATAGACTGGGAAGCATATGAAGCTAAAACAGAAGATTTCTGGACCTGTAAATTTGTAGACCTCATCCTGGAAACATTCTTGTATCAACATGTTAAACAAGCTACGAGGATGAGGGAAGGGGACGTTCCCTCCATGCTAGATTTGATATTTACCAGGAAGGAGGAAGAAATATTTGACATTCAGTACCTTCCTCCCTTGGGTAAAAGTGACCATGTCTTTTTGGGAATAAAGTATGCAATGCGTTATAATCTGGAAGAAAATAAAGAGGTTGCAATTGAAAAACCTACTTACCATTTGACACCATAGGCAACCTTAGAAAAAGTGAGTATAATTGGACAGACTTGTTGCTAGGCAAGGAAGTGAATGAGATGTATGTCAAGTTTTGTGAAATATATGATAAAGGCACAAAAATTTATACCAAAACAGAGATGCAGAACTAGGAAACAGGATTGGTTCAACAGAAAGTGCGAGAGGGCCAGAGACCAAAAGACACAAAAATGGAATCAATACAGGAAGAGGCCAAACCCCCAAACATACCAGCGATACAAAGATGCGAGAAACAACTACACGGCAGTGAGGAGAGAGGCAGAAAGAAATTTTGAAAAAGGGATTGCAGACAAATGTAAAACAGAACCAGGTCTATTCTATAAATTCATAAACAACAAATTGCAGGTAAAGGATAATATTCAGAGGTTGAAAATGGGAAATAGATTCACGGAAAATGAAAAGGAAATGTGTGAAACATTAAACGAAAAGTTCCAAAGTGTGTTTGTACAAAATGAAATCTTCAGGGAACCAGATACAATAAGAATTCCAGAGAACAACATAGAGCACATAGAGGTGTCTAGAGACGAAGTGGAAAAAATGCTCAAGGAGCTAAATAAGAACAAAGCAGTTGGTCCAGATGGAGTTTCACCATGGGTTCTGAGAGAATGTGCACCTGAGCTCAGCATTCCTCTTCAACTGATTTTTCAGGCATCCCTGTTTACAGGAGTTGTAGCTGATGTGTGGAAAAAGGCTAACATAGTTCCAATCTACAAAAGTGGAAGCAGGGAAGACCCCCTTAATTATAGACCGGTATCATTGACAAGTGTAAGTCAAAATATTGGAAAAAATAATTAAAACTAAATGGGTAGAACACCTGGAGAGAAATGATATAATATCAGACAGACAGTATGGTTTTCGATCTGGAAGATCCTGTGTATCGAATTTACTCAGTTTCTATGATCGAGCAACAGAGATATTACAGGAAAGAGATGGTTGGGTTGACTGCATCTATCTGGACCTAAAAAAGGCTTTCGACAGAGTTCCACATAAGAGGTTGTTCTGGAAACTGGAAAATATTGGAGGGGTGACAGGTAAGCTTCTAACATGGATGAAAAATTTTCTGACTGATAGAAAAATGAGGGCAGTGATCAGAGGCAATGTATCGGACTGGAGAAATGTCACAAGTGGAGTACCACAGGGTTCAGTTCTTGCACCAGTGATGTTTATTGTCTACATAAATGATCTACCAGTTGGTATACAGAATTATATGAACATGTTTGCTGATGATGCTAAGATAATAGGAAGGATAAGAAACTTAGATGATTGTCATGCCCTTCAAGAAGACCTGGACAAAATAAGTATATGGAGCACCACTTGGCAAATGAAATTTAATGTTAATAAATGCCATGTTATGGAATGTGGAATAGGAGAACATAGACCCCACACAACCTATATATTATGTGAGAAATCTTTAAAGAATTCTGATAAAGAAAGAGATCTAGGGGTGGTTCTAGATAGAAAACTATCACCTGAGGACCACATAAAGAATATTGTGCGAGGAGCCTATGCCACGCTTTCTAACTTCAGAATTGCTTTTAAATACATGGATGGCGATATACTAAAGAAATTGTTCACGACTTTTGTTAGGCCAAAGCTAGAATATGCAGCAGTTGTGTGGTGCCCATATCTTAACCCTTAAACCGCGCATATCATATATAAATGATATCAATGACAAAACCGAAATCGCGCACATCATTTATATATGATTTCGTGTCTAGCGCTATAATTTAAACACCCCGCCTGGGATAGGGGCAGCTATAGTACAGCCACGACTGATAGTTGCCAGATCCCACCTAGAAAAAAAATCCAGCCCAACATTCTTGAGAGTGAGAACGTCAGTATTGCGCCAGCCACCAAGGCTGGCGCACGCAGCACGAGCTCACAGCACCGCTGTTCAGCTTGTGACCACAGCATCGCCTACAAATGCCAAAATATAAGTGATACTGCTATTATTTAGCAGTGATAGTATTACTGAAGCCCCCTGAATTTGATAAAACTGACCAGGATTCTGATAACAGCTTGATTGTGGAGATATTTAGCGCTGTGCTCGATGGAGGGAGGAGTACGGCTGTGGAGGGAGGATTGTGGCGTTGTCTTCTGACTGTGTGTGGCCACCATTTATTGACTGCACTCACCATACCAGCTTAGTGGTTCGCTATGGTGAACACAAATGTAGATACTTACATATAACGTGTGTATAGTGTGAGATAACAGCGAGAGGAGTAGGTTGGGAGCCGCCATTTTGGTGAGAGGAGCGTCGTCTGCAGGAATTATCGTGTTGTTTACTGTGACCACAAAGGGTCTTTGGGCACCATACCAGCTTATTTGTACAAGTATGGTGAATAAAACAGGTAGATACTTATATATAATGTGTGTATATAGCATAATAACACCACAACCAATATTGTTGGAGGAGAAATATTAGTGCGTGTGGCCTTGAGGGTGGCCGCCGATCAGCTGACTGTGGAGTAGCTACGTCTTTGTGCGTTTACTCACCATACAAGCTTAGATGTACAGTTATGGTGAACAAAACATGTAAATACGTATATATAACGTCTGTGTATAGTGAATAAATGCAAAAACAGTATTGTGGGAGGTAAATGAGGGTGAGTGAGGTGGTGTTGAGGGAGGGCGTGGCAGTGAGTGGCTCGCTGGTGTGTGGCGGCCACTCCTCGTTGCTTTTTGACTCACAAGACCAACTTAGTAGTTCGTTATGGTGAACAAAACATGCAGATACTTATATATAACCTGTGTATATAGTGTAACAACAGCAAAACTATTTGTTTATTGTTTTATGAACATAATAATTGAATCACTTATATGCACACCATAATTTTGAGTACAGCGATGGTTCACACATTTTATAATATAAATATACCACAATTCACTGTATGGAATAATATTACTGCAAAAAAACTAAGAAAAAATCAATCAGAGACATTGAAATAATTAGGAAATAATATATTTGTGGCAACTGCCGTCTGACAGCTCGGGCGGAGTAGACCTCGTCTGGCGAAGGCTCTGCCAACGCCCCTTTTTTGCCACACTTCCCTACCCTACTGCGGCTAAAATATGCTACCTACGATTTTTTTGTTATTTTTTCCGTGATCAGGGAACAAAAATAAACAATTCTATAAGACGAAAGAATTTTTTGGATTTTTTTTTTTTGTTGCGCCTGTGGGTGTGAATTCCATTTGGGCCCCTAGCGGTTTGAGGGTTAAGAAGCACATCAACAAACTGGAAAAGGTGCAAAGACATGCTACTAAGTGGCTCCCAGAACTGAAGGGCAAGAGCTACGAGGAGAGGTTAGAGGCATTAAATATGCCAAAACTAGAAGACAGAAGAAAAAGAGGTGATATGATCACTACATACAAAATAGTAACAGGAATTGATAAAATCGATAGGGAAGATTTCCTGAGACCTGGAACTTTAAGAACAATAGGTCATAGATATAAACTAGCTAAACACAGATGCCGAAGAAATATAAGAAAATTCACTTTCGCGAACAGAGTGGTAGACAGTTGGAACAAGTTAGGGGAGAAGGTGGTGGAGGCCAAGACCGTCAATAGTTTCAAAGCGTTATATGACAAAGAGTGCTGGGAAGACGGGACACCACGAGCGTAGCTCTCATCCTGTAATTACACTTAGGTAATTATCACTTAGGTAATTACAAGATAGGGCAACGGTATGCTGCCAGAAGACGGCCCTGAACCACCACTAGAGAAGGACAAGACCATGAAAACAAAGAGCGCAGTACACCTACAAAGGGACAAGAAGAAAAAAAGGACCGCCAGAAAACCCCATATAGCTGCCAAGACGAAGCACGCAGGTGGGACACATTCAAGAAGCCACCTGATCACCAAACAGATGGTGAAACACTCGAGTCAAAAGTACCAGACTAGAAAACTCTAGGAGAAGACCGAACCAGCCCCACCACAGACTGGACCGACTATGTAAAAGAGGCAGAGCCATGGGGAAACCCCTGGGCGCGGACACCAAGCAAGTCAGAATCTGGCCTCCTCTAGAGAGGCAAGGGGAGCAATGGCCTATAGAAACTCCCGTGTAATTGGAAGCATTCTATGTCTGCCATCAACCGGGTTAGGCACCCAGAAAGGTGGGCGTCCCAAAACAAACCCCTATTCTGGTGAAAATTGCAACGAAAAGTCGAACGAGTGGATAGAACTCCCCAAACAAAAACGAGGAAACTAGTATGACGTCACTCGTCGTCGCACCTCTGTCTGTGCAGCCCCCCGCTCCCCGAGATGGGGAAGGGGTAGCCCCAGACCTATCGCTCCGGCGATCCACACCCCAGTTCTGAGGCTAAATGTCAAAACGTGCAAAAAAAAAAAAAAACGGAGGGAGAGAAGGATGCCGGATGCCTCCGGGACTCACCCAGAAAATGTTGTTTCATTACATTCAACACTGGTTTTCTGGGGTGAACCCCTACGGCTCCCCGGAGCTAACTACCCACAGAGGAAAAGAATAGGGACTTACCCGGGAGGCGGTTGCTGCTCACTCCTTATCCCTAAGTCGAGACAACTGGCTGCATCCGCTGACCCAAAGCGACACAGGCCTGACTGGGTCCAGGAACGTTTACTAGGTAACGAGCTGCCAGGACCCTGTTCGACCGCCAAAATCCCCGTGTCCGAATGTCAGCCCAGTACATATTGCCAAAGACGGAGGCAAGAGCTGCGAACTTGCGGACGTCATGGGCACGGGGATTGACCGCGGGCTGGCTAGCCTTAATAACCCTGCAGATGACCTGGGAGACCCGCACCCTTGAACAGGGAAGAAGGGAAACCGGATCAACCCAAAGCGCGTCCAAGGACACAAAAGCCGTGGCGCGTAAATAACGGCGGAGAGCCGCAACCAGACACAAAACATGATGCACCCCCGGCCTAACCAACCAAGCACCAACAACTCAGGGACCCCTCTGGAAAGCAGCAGTCTCATTCTTCGCCAGAAAAAAGGAGAAGGCTGCAGACGAACAAACCGATCACCCCGACCGAAGGAGCAGAAACCTCTGCGCCGGAGGAGAGCATGAAGCTCACCTACCCGACCCCCAGAGGCCAATGCCAACAGGAAAAGAGCCTTTGAAAACAATCCAGAACCGAAGGAGCCAAAACAAAATGAGAAGAAAGAAAAGAGAGCACTCTGTCCAATGACCAGGGCGGCTCAGATGGTGCATAAGCAGGCCGGAGGTGAAACAACGCCCGAGACAACTTGCAAAACAGCGCAGACGTGACATCAATACCGAAAGCAAGCTGAAGCATCTCTGCCAGCACCTCACAATACTAGGCGACAGTGTTAGGCATAAGCAGACGGTCCTAGAACAACCAAGAGAGAAAGGACACCACCACCCTAACAGAATGCGAAGCCCAACGACAAAGACGTAAGAAGAACCAGAAGGACCGCCAGGAAACTCATACTGCCGTCGAGACGAAGCCCCACAGGTGGGACACTCATAAGGAAGCCACCTGATCACCATAGAGATGATGCTAAACTCGAGTCAAAAATACCATACGTGAAGACTCGAGGAGAAGATTGAACCATCCATGTGACGTACCGGTCCGATCTGCTGGAAGAGGCGGAGCTGCAGAAAAATCTCCAGGTTCGGACACTGTGCAAGCAGCGCCTGAAACCACGGCTGGGCTGGCCACCAAGGGGGCCAAGAGGACAACTTTCCCCTAGTAAGTCTCCAAGTGAGCCAGGACTTGGAGCAACAGCTGAACTGGGGGGAAGAGGTACAGGAACCCCCACCTCGACCAGTCCTACCGAAAGGTGTCGACCCCGAATGCCTGGCAGTCGGGAAAGGGCACCACATTCAGGGGAAGGAGCCACGACCACGCCGACGCGAAGAGGTCCACCTCAGGGCGTCCGAACGTCTGGCAAAGCCAACGGAAGGAGTCGGCGTCAACCGTCTATTCCGTGGAGAGGGGAATGAAACGAGACAGGCCATTGGCCAAGACGTTGGACACTTCCCACACGTGAACTGCCATGAGAGCCAGACCCCAAGAACTCAGCAGACAAGTCACCCGAAGCGACGAGCGTCAAAGAGTCAAGGACTGCATTGAGACCCCCCCCCCCCGGGTCAGACATTGAACCACCGGGGAGTAGTCCGAATGGAGCCGGATCGTCGAACTGCGGGCAACTTGAATCCTCCGAAGAAAAAACCATACAGCTGTGAACTTCCGCACAGTGCTGTAGGCTGGAAGGACGGACCCCACCGACCCTGGCCGACCTGCTGAGCACTGGTCACAATGCCCCAGCCGAGAGACGACGCGTCCGTGAACACATCAAGCGAGGGTTCGGGTAGTCGCTAAGACACTGAACTCCAAAAAACCCTTAGAGGAAGCCAGCGACGCAGCAACCGACGCAAAGCCCCCAGGGTCCGAACCCAGCGATCGCGAGAGAGGCGGAAGGGACGTCCCCGAAGGAACCAGAACAGCTGACGAAGTCAAACCCGACCCGGCGGGTAGACCAGCATCGCGAAGTTCAGGCTCCCGCACAGACCCTCGAGCAACCGCCGGGTGACCTGGGAGCCCCCCAGAAACAGGCACATGCAGGACCGCAGCCACAGAAGAGACTCCGGAGGAAGAGACAAGGAAGCGGTCCGAGAGAAGCCAGGCCCGAACCTGGCAGGAATGGGACTTCCTCAAGTTCACCAAGAACCCGAACCCAGCGAGCTGAGAAAGAACTAGATCCCTGGCCAGCAGACAAGTGGACTGGCTGGGAGCCCAAACCAGCCAGATGCGACGGTAGGCCAACACCTGAACACCTAACAGATGCAGACGGTCACCACGACCCGCGTGAAAACGCGAGGTGCCAGGTTCAAACTGAATGGGAGACAATGAAAGTGGTAAGCACGAAGCCCCACAACAAAACCGAGCCAGTCCCTGAACCCCAGATGAATCGGGACATACCAATAAGCGTCCTGGAGGTCCAGGGACACCATCCAAGTGCTCGGCTCCAACAGGAGCCGAACCTGGGACAGCGTGGTCATCTGAAAGAAGGGGCAATGAACCCAGGGGTTCAGACAGGACAAGTCCAGAATGAACCGCAGGTCCGCGCAGTCCTGTTTCAGGACTGGAAACAGACGGGAAACCTATCTGAGGGACGTCGTCATTTCGACCACGCCCAAGAGAACTCACTCCAAGATGACCTGACAGAGAGCAGGGGAAGAAGCCTGCCCCACCAGCCCCCCCCCCCTGCAGGGGGAGGGGCCACCCAACGCCACTGAAGGCTTTGTGAAACGACTCGAAATGCCCATAAATCGTGGGACCAGGCGTGAGCGAACAGCGCAAGCCTTTTCCCCCCATCGCCCCGTCAATAGGGCAAACTGCAAAAGGGCCAGCGCCCCTTACGAGACCCAGAACCTCGCACAGAGCGAACACCACACCGACCAGACGAAGGTGGGTCCGAAGGAGGAGCCGAACCCGAACCTGACACCAGTGGCCTACCACGATGATAGGAACCCTGAGCCTTGGCACGACTCTTCCAGGAAGGTCCACCACAGAGAACCAGCAAGTCCAACATAGAACGACAAGAAGCCGAAGCAGCCCGAGTATACTGAGCAACGGCGGAAGCCTCAAACAAGAGAGGGCAAAAAGGGGAAGACATCCTAAGAGCCAAGGCCCAAGCGGATTCCACAGAGGAGGCAAGCACCGTCTGCCGACATGCGAACCAGGAGGCATAAAACTGAGCCACCGCATCCCATAAGATCCCGGCACGAAAAGCTTCAGCAAGGCAGCTGATGAGCAAGCTGCCGAGGCCAAGGCCCCAGACCCAGGAAGAGCTCCAAGCGCCTCCACATCCTCTGTGAGCCAGTTGAAAGACAGCTCCAGGAGGGAAAAGAAGCGCAAGGCTGCATCCAAATGGCCCCGAGCGCGCAAGTCCTCCGCAACCTGCACCGCCGAAAGGGAGGGAACCTGCACATGGAGCTGAACGACACCAACATCCTGGGGAAGGGCAGGAGCAAACAAGCACTCATTGAGGAGCTCAAGGTCGCCCCCCAGGAAAACCTGAAGCACTGTTGAAGCCTCCCACCACTCAAGCATGCAGAAGCGGCAGAAGGAGTGCCAAGCCTCCAAGGGAAAAACAGGACAGTCTGCCAGCCAGGACGACTCCGAAACCTCGTAATGGAGCCAGAAAGGGAAAGAAGTCCCAAACTTGAAAGCCGAGGGATCCATTGCCAAGGCATAATCCAGGTTATGTAGGTTTGCCGCAAGGGCTGCACACACCGCAGCAGGTTGGATGCGATAAGCTGAAAACCTTCGGAAAGACGTAACCGAAGTGCCCGGGGGAACACGGAACTGAACCAGGGGAGGGGCAGACACCAAGTCCAACTCGTATGCAGAAGGGGGAAAAGAACACCCCACTCCTTGTAACAGTAGGGTACAAAAGCAGGTTTTCTACCGACTCAGAGGGGTAGAAAAACCCAAGTGGGGTCCAGCGGGGCACAAGGCCCCCCAAGTCAGCCCCTCCCCAGCCCCAGGGTCCTCCTCCGTAGGACCTGGGGCCGAGTTCACCCTCCCATGCATCAACCCCACTAGACAAGGCCGGTGCAGCCGTAGAAGCCGGATAGAATGTGGCCCACTGGTCAGACCCAGAGGCTTCAGCCGGGGGAGGAGAGTCGAATGCCTCCATCGCCACACCAGAAGGAGCATCCCCCGAGGCTGCCCGAGTCTCAAGACCAATTAACCCCTGCCCTGACTCCAAAACCCTTCGTTTGTTTCGGGGCTGGAAGCATGGGAGGGGGACCTAAAGGTACAACAGGAGGGGAAGAACCAGGCGATGCGAACTGAACCAGGGTCGAAGCGACCTCCACCCCCAAGTCTGGGTCCCTATAAGCAAAACGGGGCAGCCACGGGCATCCAGGTGAGCAACCAACCGAGAGCGTTGCAACAACCAAAACCTAGAATGCAATGCCTGTGCAGCTTGTACCCGAAGATGATCATCCACAGATTGGGTAAATTGAGTCACCAGCAAGCAACAATACTCACGGGATTCAGGATCGAAAGTGTTACTGACCCAACAGGCAGCGTGACGGAGGCAAAAACAGCGAGGTCGCCCTGAGACAAGGGGGACTGAATAACCCTCAAACTCGCATGAAGCGAGGGGGGACCCTGGGGTCACATCCATTGGACCCACGCGTCCCCCTAGGAGATTCCCAGGGTCCTGAGCGTTTACTTGAAGAAGACTCACGCTCAGGTAAACCCAGGTAGGGTACTGCTAACTGGCGCTCAAAACTACCAAACAAACTGTCTAAAGCTGAACCCCAGGGACGTGTACATTCACGGGGACCAAGCAGGGGGCACCACCAAGTATCAGGGTGAGGCCAAACACCAGTGGCCAATAGGGCAGAACCGCCCACCACGGCAAAACAAAAAGAAAAACAAAACCACTCGAGAGGACAACGTACCCCAAGGAACAGAGCCGGTCGCTGTGATAGGTGACAACTAGCTGCACAGCACCCTGCGCCCCTACCAGTGCGAAAACTGCCTCTAACTCTAAGGTAAACTAGGGAGACAAAACACCCAAGTACCCAAAGGGCGGCCGAGAAACTGAGCAGTAAAACGGACACGCAGAGGCAGACCCCGAGGAACTTGTGGAAGGTAACCCCAAGCTCCAAGGGCAGTACTTACAAGGCACCTAGGGAAGGGAACCCTTGGCACATGCAGCCCGAGTACTGAGGAATAACTCCTGGCACTGGCACCCCTGGAGTACAGCAGCCACACACAAGGCACAGTGCCGCAAAAATACTGGAGCCAGAGCACACACCCGAGCCAATAGCATCAGCCTCAAGAACTGGGGTGTGGATCACCGGCATGGTAGGTTAGGTAGGGGGCTACCCCTTCCCCCCTCCCAGGGAGGGGGGAAGCTGTGCAGACAGCGGCGCGACGATGAGTGACGTCATACTAGTTTGCTCGTTTTTGTTTGGGGAGTTCTATCCACTCGTTCGGCTTTTGGTTGCAATTTTCACCAGGTTTGTTTTGGGACGCCTACCTTTCTGGGTGCCTAACCCGGTCGATGGCAGACATAGAATGCTTCCAATTACACGGGGGTTTCTATAGGCCATTGCTCCCTTTGCTTCTCTAGAGGGGGCCAGGTTATGGCTCATGGTCGTTGGTAGGCCCATAAGAATTCCATACACATGACTGATGCCAAAGTCTGACATTAACATATCAGCCTAGTAAGCTCCGGGGAGCCGTAAGGGCTCCCCCCCCCCCCCATAGGACAGCGAGAAACCTAAGAGCCAAGGCCCAGGCAGAGGCCAACAAGGAACCGAGCACCACGAGCCGAAACCCGAGACGCGAAGCGAAAAACAGTGACACCGCAATCCGGAGAAGCGGCAACACCAGCTTCAGCAGAGAAGAATGAAGCACGCGTTGCTGAGGAAGGAAGGAGAACTATGAAAGACATGGACTGCACTAAAACAAAAACGTACTGTCTGGAAAGGAACACAAAGAAAGCCATAGCCCGGGCCAGAAGCCAAGCGCCCCCTGCCCCAATGTTTTGTTCACCATAACTGTTCATCTAAGCTGGCATAGTGGCACAAAGAGCATAGTGGCCACCCTTACACAGCATGACTAGTCAGGAAGATGATGCCACCTCCCTCACCAAAATGGCTTCTCCCAACACTTCTTGTGCTGTTATTACACTATATATATGCACGTTATATATATATATGTATCTACATTTGTGTTCACCATAGCGAACCACTAAGCTAGTATGGTGACGGCAGACAGTAACAGGTGATCATACACAAGTGATGTTCCTTCCTTCTCTCCCTACCTCTCTCAATGGTTCAAGGCCAGATGCACTAACATTCCTCCTTCAAGTATACTGTTTGTGGTGTTATTACCCTGTATACACACATTATATATACTGTACTGTAAGTATCTACATGTTTTGTTCACCATATCTGTTCAACTAAGCCGGTATAGTGCCCAAAGAGCACAGTGGCCAGCCTTACACAGCATGCCAAGTCATGCAGAAGTCGCCACCTCCCTTACCAAAATGGCTTCTCCCAATACTCCTTTTGATGTTGTTACACTATATATACACGTTATATATAAGTATCTACATTTTTGTTCATCATAACGAATCACTAAGTTGGTATGCTGAGTCAAACAGCAGCAAGGAGTGGCCAGCACACA